>CAEFZY010019147.1:0-25396 GCA_903066815.1 Brachyrhaphis roseni | reverse complement strand
TGGATGGATGGATGGATGGATGGATGGATGGATGGATGGATGGATGGATGGATGGATGGATGGATGGATGGATGGATTCTATGTATCTTTCAATGAGATGATTCAGATTTAAAGGTAAAAAATAATTTTTTAAATTTAATTTATTCAAATATTTAAAATGTTTCCTGGTTTTAAGTTTCACTTTAATCCAGATTAAACTCTGGATTAAACTCTGGATTAAACTTTAAGAGCTAAATCTAAACTTCTGAACCTGAAGCTAACTGCGGCGTTTTGTGCTAGACTTGTGTTAGGAAGTTCACCTGTTCTCCTTCCTGGATCAGGACCACCCGTTTGACCCGGTTCTGGTGGACCGTGAGCTGCGGCGGCGCCAGGAGGAGGAGTTCCAGACTCGCTACCGAAGCGACCCCAACCTGGCCCGCTACCCGGTTAAGCCGCAGCCGAGCGAGGAGACCATGAGGATGCTGGCGCAGGTGGGCCGGGTCCGCCACCAGCGCCGGCACAGCGACGTGTCGCTGGCTGCAGCAGAACCGGAACACCTCAACCTCCGACACACAGGTCTCGTTCCCACTTCCACCCAAAATGACCCTAGATTTATTAAAACAAGAAAAATAATAGTAAAAAAAATCAGAACTGCTAAGATTAAAAGAGAAATAATGTATTTTAACCCAGATATGTTAAAAAATGTAATTTTTGTTTGAGACCGCTTGTTTCTGTTCTGTGTTTCGTCTTAAATCAAACAATTATAGTTGACTTATTTTGTAAAGATCCCAAACTTTGAAATGATTTTGCATATTTTCTGTATTAAAAGAAATCTAATTTATTTCTCAAATTGTTTTGAGCTTGGTTTAACAAATTTATTCTGTTACAAAAAAAGATTTCAGTCATTCTCTTTCAAAATACTAGCTATATGTATCCAAGTTTAATAAATTAAATAAAAGCAGCAAAGTCGACTTTCCAGTAACAGTCTTTATAATTTACTCTGTTATTTTCTATTGTAAGAAAATTTAATTTTTAATATTTCTTATTTTAGATAATGTTTTATTTGTTATTTTGTAGATCAATACCTTTCTTTGTTAGTATGTAATATTTGTTTTTTACACACTATTTGGTGAGTTAATAATAAAAATATAAGTCCTATTAATGTCTTGTTTTATTAACTCATTGTTTCGCTCCTCAGCCGTCCGCCAGAATCGGCCTCAGGTACTGATTGGGTCTGGAGGTCAGAGGTCATTCTCGGTCGACAGGACTCCCAATCACCTCAGCCCCACGTCTCCTCGCCGCAGCCCGTTGCCACAGCAACTCCTGGACCCGAGCTCCGCCCTCAAGAGGAAGCCCACCAATGAGAGCATGGCGCAGAGAGGGAGGATGATGGGGAAGATGCACGTGATTGGCAGCTTCAGCAGCTCAGAGGAGGAGCTGCTGACCACACCTGAATACACCAGCTGTGATGAGCCTGACAGTAAGAACTACATGGAGAAGAAACTACGTAGAAACACACATCCAGAGTATCAGAACGTAGAAACACACATCCAAAGTATCAGAACATAGAAACACACATCCAAAGTATCAGAACATAGAAACACACATCCAGAGTATCAGAACATAGAAACACACATCCAAAGTATCAGAACATAGAAACACACATCCAAAGTATCAGAACGTAGAAACACACATCAGAATGTAGAAACACACATCTAGAGTATCAGAACGTAGAAAAACACATCAGAACGTAGAAACACACATCTAGAGTATCAGAACGTAGAAACACACATCTAGAGTATCAGAGTACCTTGCTGTAAAGTTATAGTAGATTTGTTTTCTAGAGAAGCACTAAAAATTGAGATTGAATTTAATTTTTAGCTTGATTGGCCGTGACCAACAATAACCCACAAGTCAGAAACATAGTAATTTTAATAATTAAGGGTAAAAACCCACAAAATATACAGTATTTGCTCATAAAACATGTTTTTTCTATATTTTATTGTATTTTATCCATTTATTCAGCACTCCAATCACCCCATATAAAATCAAGTGCAATTTTTATTTATTATGTAATATTACATACTAAATTAAGTTCTCAGATATAAATAAAATGGACTAAGAAGATGGTGGTAACTTCAAAAATCTGAATCTTACCAAGTATTTTTTGATAGTTTCTAGTGCAAATATCTTAGTACACTTGAAACAAGACAGAACTAACTCACATGTAACTTTTCTGCAAGATTTGGGAGCATGTTTAATGTCAATAATTCCTTAATTTTGATGAAAAAGTACCACTTTCATTGGCAGATTATATAATATGGGAAAATGTCTTGTTATAAGTGAAATAATCTGCCAGTGGAACCAGAACCTTTTAATCAATATTAAGGAATTATTGACTTAAAACAAGCTCCTTTATCTTGCTGAAAAGTGACTTGTAAGTTAATTTTGTCTTATTCTGCACTAGAAACTAATCAAAAAATACCTGGTAAGATTTTGTGTTTTTGCAGTGTAACTGTGGTAGCAATAAATGAACATGCTTCCTGTAACAGAATATCGCATTAGTTTAAATTGTCTTCTGCCCTCTAGTGGAAATGTGAAGTATTTTTGCCTTTTTCCCGGAACTTGTCTTTCAGTGATATCTTAAGTTTTCAGGCTTTAGACTGAGAAAACAGGAAGGAGGGAGAGTCTAAAAGGAGACGCTGTGTGTGCTCTCAGTGACTTAAATTAGCTCAGTGTGATAATCTTCTTACAGCTGAATCTGGCTTCACCTCCAACCAGCTTCACCTGCACTTCCTCAGCCTCACAACAGAGGATTCCCGTGAGAAAACTCTCTACTTCCCTCTCATCATTTCCATATTTTGGTTGCAAGTTTCTGGTTTCTTATGGTGGTACTGTTCCACATTAGAGAACTTTTTCCCCAGTTTTTTCCTCTGGCACAAATGATTGGCCATTACCTTTAATTTAAATTCTTCTGAAGTACCTCCAAATCCCACTAAATGTTGTAGAGAGTTGTCTCTAATGGATTGGTTTGTTAAAGAGTTGTTCATTCTGTGTTTCTTCTCGCTGTATGTTTCTGAAAACACAAGAAACATTCATATCCTACATTTTTTGGGACATTTTTATCTGTTTTCCAGGCCATTTTATAGCACAACCAGGTAACTGTTACCTTCAGTTGTTATAAAAATGCTGCATATATCAAATTTCACTTAAAAGAAATTTTGCTTCCTGATTTCACGCCTTGAAATTGGGGCTCTGTCTCTTTAAAATCTCTTGCCTTCAGGAATTCATCACAACATCCAAGCATGAACTCACTGCAGCTCAGATGGACATGAACTTAAAGTGTCCATGCATCGTTAAAATGTCTTAAATTCATTTTTTAAAAAGTGAGTTGGCCTTTAATATGTTACTCAAAGGTCTGAAATTTCATCTGTTTGTACTATTTTATCTCGTATATTCTATTTTTGTATTTTTTATTTGTGGGACTTTCCTGTCAGGCTAACATTTGAGTGGCACTCAGTCACATTTGTTGCGTTTTGTGACTTGAGAAGGTTGAGGCTACAGCTAACTAGCTGCTAATGTACCATTGCTAGCTAGCTAGCGTTTTTTGTGTCTTAGTCATGTTGTCAAGTTTATCTCTAGCTGGCTGGTTGATGTTTGTAGATTTCTGTGGAGATGCAGGTCTTAAATTTTATTCATGGTGGTCTTAAAAAGTCTTAGATTTGAGTTGTTGAAACTTGAGAAACTCTGGAAGTGAAACAAGGCTCTTGGCGCTTTCCAACTTAAGTTATCATGTAAAACATTTCTTTATGAAGCTGTGCTGGTTTTAGTTTTGGTTTTTGTCCATTGTTGCCGTGGTAACCCGTTTATTCAGATACACTCTCCTCCTGAGAGTCGGTCTTCAGGGCTTCGGACTCTGACGTCATGAATGTCGGCAGGGTTTCAGTTCCCACGTTCTGCGTTCGGTTAATCTTCTGTGTCTACATCTCAGGGACCAAAGTCATGAGAAACGATGGAGTCTGATTGGCTCAGAGTGACTCCTCCCATCGGGGTCAGAGGTGAGAGATCAGCTCAGAGTGGCTGACACTGCATTACTGAAGACACCTGGACCACAAGACGCAACATAAAAACCTCCAACAAACTCGACTGGAAAACAGAACAGATCCTGGAGAAGCTGGTCGATAATCTGGCCGTGGTGGGAGACAAAACATCTCAGCCTGTCGGTTCTGATGGGTCACAGATTCAATGTCGATGCTGATTTCCATCAATTGGATTACAAGTGAAGAGTTTGGATTACCAGGAGTCGCTGCAAGGAAGCAGGAATAGAAACAGTGCAGGAGGGAACCAAACTGTGGACAAGGCGGCCTGGATCTGCTGCATATTTTACTAATTTCCTGGAAATCTGTTGGATTTTTCCAAGTTCTTAAAGTTAAAGTTTCAAGGAAGTGCTTAGAGTTGCAGAAATGTTTCTCCCAGTTTGCCAACTCTCTGACCCAAAGTGAAGCAAACAGCAGGTTAGCAACCGGTGAAGTTCAGCTGAAGCCACGATGCTGCCGCTGACAGAGAGACGGACTCTGTGTTTGGCCTGAGCTAATCTTGTTACAGAGAGGTATGAGCCGCCCTGCAGCCTGCAGGCAGAGCTCGGGGCAAACTGCGATCCCTCACCCAGAGAGGAGGACAGAGGAGCTGCAGGTCCACTTCCTGCTCTTCTTCTTCATCTAAAGCTTCATCTTTTATCATGCTGTCGTCCTCTCAGACCTGTGAGTACTGCAGAGGCTTTCTGGCAGTGATCTGCGCCTGATGATGGGTCTAAGTGGTCTTCCTGCCCGTTTATAGGCTCAAACACTCTATTATTGCTCTAAATTTACCTGCATTTAATCTTCTTTCACTGATGACAGAAAGTTTATAGGTTCAAACTGCAGGTGACGGACAATAATGCTGCATAAAACTGATCCCAGAGCTGTTTTCGCTGCAAAAAACCAAAATATTATCAAGGAGTTTTGGTCTAGTTTCTAGTGTAAATGTCTTACAACACTTGAAATAAGAAAAAAATCTAACTTAGAAGTAGCTTTTCAGAAAGATATAGGAGTTTGTTTTATCTGCAACGGAACAAGTATAAATTATTGACTTAAAACAAACTCCTATATCTTGCTGGAAAGTCCGTTGTAAGTTAGTTTTGTCTTTTTTAAAGTGAACTAAGATATTTGCACTAAAAACTAGACAATCAGTAAATCAGTCAAGTTTATTTTTATAGCATATTTTAACAACAACAGTTCAAAGTGCTTTGCATTATGAAAACATAACAAAAAAGGAACATATTTTAGTCAACAGTTGTGAAAACCAACAACAGACGTTACATTTTGTCAAGAACCATTGTTAAAATCATCAATAAGCATGGAACAAGTCAGTCAATGTTCAATTTGTAATGGCTCAAGAGCAACTAAACAACTGGGTTTTAGTCTAGGTTTAAAGGAACTCAGTGTTTCAGCTGTTTTTCAGTTTTCTGGAAGTTTGTTCCAGATTTGTGGTGCATAGAAGCTGAATACTGCTTCTCCATGTTTGGTTCTGGCTCCGGAAATGGAGGCCAAACCAAGAAGAGAGACTTCCTTTAAAAACAGAGAACAGTAAGGGATGCCTTGACAAAATGTATCTATAAATATTAAATAGCTGAACGGTGTTATGCTGGATCTTGTGACCATATGCTGAAGCCAAGCAGGATTTCATTTTAGATGTGTTTTAAATGAAGGAAAGAGAAAAAACAAAATGGAAAAGAAAAGTTGATTTGGATCAAAGATGAAGGTTGTTTTTTTTTTTAGCTTTATAAGTTTTAATTGTTTTTCTGAAATTTGTTTTGTTGTTTCCAGGAGACATGGAGAGCCAGTGGTGGGATCACGGTACCTGGCATGGCGAGCCTGCACCTATGTCTATGGTAACTCAATAAACACTCCCTCCATCATTACATCCATTCCCTGTCTGCCTTTCCACCTGTCCGTTTTTACAAACTAAACTGTATTTTTGTGATTCTTTAGCAGCCGGTCACATGGCAACCATCCAAAGACGGGGAGCGTCTGATTGGTCGAATCGTCCTGAACAAGAGGATGAAGGACGGGACGGTTCCTGCAGACACAGGAGCCCTGCTGGGCCTCAAGGTGGCGCTGCTGTTTCTCTTATGATCATCCCAGTGGCGTTCAGTGGGTTGCTGATGGCGGCGGGTTTTTCAGGTTGTTGGTGGGAAGATGACGGAGTCTGGCCGTCTGTGTGCGTTCATCACCAAAGTGAAGAGAGGAAGTCTGGCGGACACAGTGGGACACCTGAGACCAGGTAAACAAAGTTTGTGCTCATAGATTATATCTCTTATTATACGTTAAATGTTGCTTTCTTCAACTTACAGTAAAGTAGTTATAGTTGATATAAAAAGCTTAACTTACAAGACGTCTGATTTTCTGTTTCCATCAACCTGATTGTTTTATTTTAGTTTTACTTTGTAAGAAAATCTTTACTTCTCATATTTTTGGGGCCATCTACATTGGCATATATTACTGGGTTGGACGTCATGTGACAACACACGTCATGTCAGTCGGTTGCCTGGGCAACAGGTCTGTATGTAGAGTAGGCCGACCCGATTTTGGTAGTAACTAGTTACATTTACTTGAGTAACTTTTTTTTTTAAATCTACTTTTAAGAGTATTTTTACTATGTTGTACTTTTTACTTTTACTTTATTTCAAAGTATTTCTACTCTTACTTGAGTAAAAATTTCTGTTTTTTCTACCCACTGAATGAAAAACAAACATGTTTTAACCAAAAATTCACCAGACACAGAGACACACTTGCAGTTTTTGTTAAAGTTTCAGGAGATTTTGTTAAAAGAAACTGATTTGAAAAAATTCTCTTTTTCCTGATTTTGTTATTTTGTTGTTACTTAAATGAATTATTCTCATTTTGGTCAATTAAGTACCAAAATTTCCACTTAATTTTTGATACATCTAATGTAATTTTAAATCATTAGATAATTGATAATTTGATCAGTTACTCAATACTTGAGTAAACTTTTTACCAAATACCTTTTTACTCTTACTTGAGTCATTTCTTGGATAGCTAGCTTTTGCTAGCTATAGCGGCTAATAGGCTCCTTCCAATCCAGTAATAAATATCAAAGTTCATCTAGTCAGTGTGGCTCGTTTGCTTTTTGCAGTGTAAACTGTAGCATAAGTTACATTTCTGATCTCCAGGTGATCAGGTTCTGGAGTGGAACGGCCGGGTTCTTCAGGGCGCCACATTCAACGAGGTCTATGACATCATCATGGAGTCCAAACCAGAACCGCAGGTGGAGCTGGTGGTCTGCCGACCGGTCCGGTGGGTCACACATCTGGTCCAGTCCAAGCTAAAAAAATTTAAATGTTCACATATTCTGCATCTGAGATCATATCTAACTTTAAAATATGTTTTATTAGATGCTAATGCTAACCGGTGTCTGTTGGTTCTTGCTCAGCAGAGACGTTTCAAGAGCAGCAGACGCCT
This sequence comes from Brachyrhaphis roseni, assembly GCA_903066815.1. Taxonomy (NCBI): domain Eukaryota; kingdom Metazoa; phylum Chordata; class Actinopteri; order Cyprinodontiformes; family Poeciliidae; genus Brachyrhaphis; species Brachyrhaphis roseni. The sequence continues at coordinate 17,897 of CAEFZY010019147.1, read as the reverse complement.
CCAGTGTTCACCTGGACTCCAGTGAGTTTTTACTCAAAGAATAATCCAACACAAGCTTACAGAAAACCACAGCAGTTAAACTTTTTCCCTCAGAGTACGACATTAGTGTTCCTGTTTTAGGTCAGGTACAATTAATCATATTATTAACATTCTAATATTGATCCCAAAGACAATTTACGTTTTGTTGTAACTCTTACTAATTTGAATTCTTCAAAAAGTTACTGTAGATGGTGATGGCAGGAAAGATCTGATGTAGCAGTCTGTGTTGCAGCGACTTTGAGGGAGCCTCTGACGGAAGACACTCTGATATAGTTCGGTTCTTTTTGGAGGCTTCTGTTATTTATTTTTAATTTATGTGGATGAGATGTCGCGGTTAACTTTTTTAACCATCACGAGGTTTTGTTTTTACAATCGTTAGCAGCTGATTAGCATCTTGAAAGCTCAGATAATACCAGATCTCTAATAACAAATGCCAGAGTAGCTGGAAAATGAGGCTTAATGAATGCAGAGTAAGGAAAGAAGCAGGAAGTTCAAAACTTTTCTTCCTCTTGTTGTAATGTACAGATAGATTTAAAAAGGAACAGCAAAAGCAAAAGAGGTGGATTAGCATTGATGGCTAATTGAAACTGAGCTGTTAGCATTTCAATACAGTCTTGAGATTGGAGTTATAACATTTAATTTCCACTTGAGACAGTTCATTTGGTCTTTTTCCTGCTAGCACAGAAAATTATCATCAGAAATAATATGTAAACATTTTTTTAATTTATATTTTATTAAAAAATGATTGAAAAATATAAAAAAATATATAAAAGTTATTATTATATTTTTCTTTTTCATCTTCTCTCCAAACTTTTGATGCCCCCATTTTGAAAAACAGTGCTGTAAGCTACTAAAGTATCTCGTGTTGGATAAAGCGGGCTCCGGTGGAACTGGTCTTTGCTTTTCTGTGCTCAGGTTCCAGTTCCTTCGACTCCCAGAAGGTCGGCCCGTCCATCTCCGTCACCTCTCCCATGAGCCCCAGCGTTCTGTCGGGACAAGTCTCCGTAAGTTCAGCCAACATCTCGCACCTAGGCCCAGAAACCCGTCTGTAAACAGGCGTTTCCATGGTGACGTGTATGTGTTTGCAGAGCGTAAACAGGCCTCCTCTGGTTCCCAGGATCCAGGTAACCTGTAGAGAGTTAGGCTGTAGGTTAGCTTGAGTTCATTGTTAGCTGTAGAGTTCATCAGTTTAGTGTAAAATAGATGTTTACCTGCAATTTATGAAACAATGTTTCCAAATATGTGTCATTTTTTCTCTTGATCGATATGAGAAAACATAAAACATTGTACTGAAGTAAAACTTCAACATATTTTTACTCAAGTAAAAGTAAAAAGTAACTTAAAGTATTTGGTAAAACTGATCAAACCATAAATTATTTAATATTTTAAAAAACATCATCAGACAGACCAAAATATACAATTACAATATAAAGAAAAATTTTCCAAATCAGTTTCTTTCAATAAAAAACTGATGAAGCTTCAACAAAAACTGCAGGTGTGTGTCTGTGTCTGGTGATTTTTTGGTTAAAACTTAAGTTTGTTTTTAATTCAGTGGGTAGAAAATCCAGAAATTTTACTGAAATAAGATTAGCGTTGCGTCATAATAGAGTTAATCAAGTAAAGGTAAAAAGTACAATTTCCTAAAAGTATTTTTTTTTTTTTATTCTTTAAGTAAATGTAAGTAGTTACTAATCGACTCTGGCTGTGATTTTTTAAGAGACAATTTCTCCTTTTTGGCATACAGATATTTTCATTTTAAAGACAGTTCTGTTGCGATCACTTTCTCTGCCACATGACCAGAGAAAGTGACACAAACTCAAGCAACAACAGGAAGGAATTAAATATTAGTTTCTAAAATCAGTCCAGTTTTATACTAATGTTAAAATATCGTTGACCTCTAGGTTTTTCAACTGAGAGCAGCTGATTAGAATCTAAAAACATAATGGCTGCGGAGCAGAGCGGCCATGAGGGACGCCCCTTTATAAAGTTTGAACCAGTATGAATGGGTCAGATCCGTTCTCTGCTTTGTTTCTAATGTTGCTGTATGTAATGTTTTAATACAGATCAAACTGTGGTATGATAAGGTTGGTCATCAGCTGATCGTCACGGTCCTTGGAGCCAAAGAACTTCCTGTTCGGGACGATGGACGACCGCGAAACCCATATGTCAAGATCTACTTCCTGCCGGACAGAAGGTAGAAGAACAAAGAAAAACAAAACTACATTGTTGCTATTATTCCTGTAAACTTTTCGTTATTGCTAAACTTTATAACCCTTTCCTTTGCAACAGAAACTAGCTAAAAAATATTGTAAGATTTTGTGTTTTTGCAGTGAGTAGCTGTAAGTCAGCGGTTATTAAACTTCTTTCCCTTACGGCAAAAATTATTGAGCTCAAAGCACTCAACTTAAAAATGAAAAGATTTACTTCTTAACTCATTTTTTGGCTTTATCTTCTCACTCATATACCAAAGAGACATTTTAATAAAGTAGCCAACATTTTGTAAAAAAGGAATCTGTAAATTATCTTTGGTCCAAAATAAAAACAGGATGTAGCCTTCCAAAAAATTACTCAAGTTAAGAGTAAAAAGGTATTTGATTAAAAACTTCACTCAAGTACTGAATAACTGATCAAATTATTTATCATTTAATATTTAAAGACATTAGATATTTTAAAATACTAAATTATAGTTAATATTTAAAAATACTAGATATATTTTTAAATACAAAATATATTTTATATATTAAATATTTAAAAATATATTATAAATATAAAGTTAACCAAAAATAAAGTTAAGTGGAAATGTTGTCATTTTAAAGACAATTTTTTTTATGTAAATAAATTATAAACTAACAAAATCAGATAAAAATGTTTTTTTTTCCTAATCAGTTTCTTTTAATATAAAATTTATGAAACTTTAACAAAAACTGCAGATGTGTGTCTGTTTCTGGTGAATATTTGGTTAAAACATGTTTGTTTTTTTAATCAGTGGGTAGAAAATCCATAAATTTTACTCAAGTAAAAGTAGAAAAACTTCCTAATAAAATTACTCAAGTAAAAGTAGAAAGTACAGCATAGAAAAAAAATACTCCTAAAAGTACATTTTTCCAAAAAGTTACTCAAGTAAATGTACCAAACTCTGAAAATAATTAATACAAACTAGCAAACACACTCTAAAAACGAATCAAAACTAACTGAATTAGAAAAAAGTCACAACAGAATAAAACTGGACTATTATAACCTAAGGTCACGCTCTACACTTGATGTAAATCCTTGTTTCTTGTCTGATTTCTTCCCAGCGATAAGAGCAAACGCAGGACGAAGACGGTGAAGAAGTCCCTGGAGCCTCGCTGGAACCAGACCTTCATGTACTCCCCGGTCCACCGGCGCGAGTTCAGGGAGCGGATGCTGGAGCTCACCGTCTGGGACCAGGCCAGAGTCCGAGAGGAGGAGAGCCAGTTCCTGGGCGAGGTGAGCACACTGTGGGTGGCCCGCGGGAGCCCCCTAGTGGTCCTGAGGGTATTGCATGTTTATTTCCCGTGACGTCACCTTAGCTCAAAGTGCGACGCTACAGCTAGCTTAGCAAAGGATTGTGTTTAAAAATAATGATGGATGAACGGGTTAAAGCCGGGTTACTCACAATAAAACAACTCCAGAACTATTTATGTGATCGGAGGAAACTAAATCAAACCTGCTGAGAGTTTGATTTGTCGTTCGTTAGCGATTCATTCGATTCTTTTGAACGGCTCTGTCGTGAACGAGTCTGTTGGTGAGAACTGTTTTTTGTTTTTTACGACTTTGCGAGCATATTATGCTCTGCTCACTACTAACGACTATTAAATTAAATTAATTAAATACAATAGATAAATGCAGTTGATAGAAATGGGTGGATGATTTGATATTTATTTTTTGTTTCTGGCAAAGCAACTCAAGTTTGTTTTTCTTTTAATTGTGCTTCTAAATTACAAGCTGTAAATGTTGTTAATGCACACAACACTTGGTAGTAAAGAACAACTTGTTTTTGATTTCCATGTTTGACATTGGAAATCCACACTTTAAGAATCTCAAAACACCCTGAGTAGACGTGTTAATGGCTTTTTACATTTATCAAACAGCATGGATGAACTAAGAAAACAACAATAAGAGATTAATATTTTCATTTTAGGTTGTATATGTTAACATGTTGTGTTAATGAGGGGTCATTTGAAGCTAGATGGTCCGTAAGTGTTTGTTAAATAGGTTAAGTGATCCTCAGACTGAAGGTTAAAGGAACTTTAAGGAATGGTGTCCCCCCTGTTTCGTCCTGACGTTCCCCCCTGTTTCGTCCTGACGTTCCCCCCTGTTTCGTCCTGACGTTCCCCCCGTTTCGTTCTGACGTTCCCCCGGTGTTTCGTCCTGACGTTCCCCCTGTTTCGTTCGTCGTCAGGTCCTGATAGAGGTGGAGTCGGCGCTACTGGACGATCAGCCTCACTGGTACAAGCTGCAGCTTCATGACGTTTCCTCGGTGCCGCTGCCCAACGCCTCCCCCTACCTGCAGAGGAGGGGACTGCAGACGGAGCCGTCCCAGAGCAGCAGGAGGCTTCAGAGTGAGAGTCACACCAGAAACACACCAATTCTCACTCAATCACGTTATTTTTCTTATGTTATTGCTGCTTATTGATGCCTTTTTTAAAAATCAATTTTAGAAATATAGGTGTTTATTTTGTGTCTTTATTCCATCATGTCATTTTCTTAACATCTATTTTTTTGTTTGTTTGTTGTTTCACTTCTTATGATGCGTTACCAGATAAAGGTCCTTACTTTAACTCAGGTAATAACACCTGTGTGTGTGCCTGTGTGTCTGTGTGGAGTCCTCTGAATTTTGTGTTGCAGTTTTTGTTTCTGCAGCCATAACATCAGAAACAACCAGGATGGACAATTTTGTAATTCTGTCCATAGAATTGTTAAAGGGGCCTTTTAAGCAAAATTTACATTTTGCACATTTTAATATTTCCATTTTAGTTTCTACTGATTCTGAAAACAACCCAAGCATTTAAAAAAAAAGAGAAATGTTTTGCCAATAAGTTAATGTTTTTTGAAATAAGCTATTTCAAAACCTTTCTGATGTTAACGTTTTTGTTGCTAGGTAACAACCTGATAACCCCGTCCTGTTACCTAGCAACCCAAAGGAGCTCCAGCACATTTTGTCCGCTGTTTTTACCACTGTACAGTGGCTGCTGGAAGAGACAAGTGTTTTGTTGTTGAGTTACCATCCAGAAACCACTTCCTTGACTCTTGTTGGTTGTGCAGGAGGCTCCACTTTGGCTTTTCAAACATGTACGGTTGTATAATTGCGCACCTTTTTGCAGCCGTTTTCATGTGCGAGTGGAAACAACAACAGCTTAGTTGGATTTTACATGTAACTGTAATTTTCCTTAAAGAATTATTGTAGATGCTTTAGCAGTCAGTGTTACAGAAACCTCTGACTGAAGACACTGATAGAAGTTTTTTTTGCTTTTTGTTTGTGGATGAAGGATTGTTATGATGCGTTTGACTCATAATTGGCATTAACAGGTTAAATGTGGTTCCTTGTATTCACTCCCCATTAACATTTTCACATCTTGTCACTTTACCGCACAAATTTCAATGTATCTTATTGTGATTTTAGGTGACTATCAATAAAAAGGAGAGCATCATTCTCAAGTGAGAGGAAAGAGACAATGGTTTTTAACATTTTTTGTTACTAAAGACACTTTGCACAACCAAAGCCTTTTGTCTCACTCTGGGTTGCATATTTATTTATTCTGCTCCTGAGTTTGACGGTTTTCTATCTGTTGTGCTTCCAGCTGAAGATGATATGTGATCTTCTAAACGTCCTCCTTCTCGTTTCTTCCTACCTCTTTGTGTTTGTAGGATCTCAGAGGATCAGCGATAGCGAGTTTTCAGATTACGACTGTGACGACGGCATTGGCGTCATTTCAGGTAACCACAACATCCCACAATACAATTTACTCTTCTTTTGAAAACAAAGGGTGAATGAAACATTTTGAATTTCTACTAAAAAACGTTAACTGGAACACAATGTCTCTTTACCAGTGGGATTGGTAAAAATCTGATTTCTTCTAGTGTTGAATTTACTTTTTTCTAAGAACAAAATTTTCAAATTCTCTTTTTATTATTGCTACTTTAAGATAATATAAGATGTACTTTAGTGATCCCAGAATTGGGTAATTATTGGGCAGCAGCACCATGACATGGAGAAATAAGAGACAATATTCTCAATATAACTTTAAAAAAATACATAAAATAAGATAGAAGCGTTATCTATTAATGTATGATAACACATTACACAAGTAGTAATGTATGTACATATTTTATGGAAATGGAGCCGTGATCATGAGCAGTAATCCGTAATAATTAGTTTTATTGTTAAAGTGTGATGGCATGTCAGATTTCCTGTTTAAATGTATAATCTCATTTACAGGAGTGTTCTGACCAAGTCGACAATAAAACATAGAAAAATAACCTTCTGAGACTAAGAGGGTTACTTTAACTCATAGTTATTTTATGGAGCTGATTTTCCGTCTGTTACGTTAGAAACTTAAAGTTTTTCTCACAAGTTGTATTTTGACTAAACGTTTATCTTTATATTACATAAATGTAGACGAATAAACCACTTTTATTTGTTTCAATGCAGATTACAGACAGAATGGGCGGGACTTCCACAGCTCCACCCTCTCAGTGCCAGAACAGGTGATATCGTCCAATCACTGCTCCCGATCTGAGATGGTGCGCAGGTCACGGTCGCCAAGCCAACCGCCTCCACAAAGGTAAACACTGAGCAGATCGCATGGCAGATAAATTTATTTTAGGTTTTGGAGATTTAATTTTTTGAAAATCTGGATTTTTTTCACCGCTATCCAGTCTTTGGGTTTCCATAGTTCAGAGTGACGTCAGCATCCCCGAGGCGGCCATCTTGTTTTAATGTGTTTTACAGCTTCTATTTATTTGGACTTTAAATACACATAGACAGACTTTACTGTCATTCAATTGGACACTTAAAAGGTACATATTGAGTGAAATGTCATTGCAGGGCTTCAATAAAAACAATAATAAAATAAATAAACTATTAAAAGTACTAATGTAAATATATACAATAAAAAGATGGCTTAATTAATTCAGGTTAACTCTACCACAGAATATATTTATGTTTTTTTTTAATTGAGAACAAAGTAATATTTCCAGAATAAAGTAGTAACTTTATGAGAACTTCAACATGAAAAATAACAAATTAAAATGAGGAATGATGAGTATTTTGTGAAGTTATTGATTTTACACATAAGGAAATATTTCACCTTTTATCACATCAGCATCAATTTATGATCAGTAGTAGTATTATTTGTTTTGAAGAAACAACTTGATTCTCATTAAAAAATAACTTTTTCATTGTAGTTTTAAATAAAACTTTTGATAAATGTGTGGCCTTATTCTCCTAATAAAGCAGAAATTCTCGATGCCTGGCCCTAATATTCCAGGTTAAAATTAAAACCTCTTTTTAAAAAATATTTTCTGTAATTTCTCGTTTAGGAAAGAAACCAAGATAATAAATTGGTAATATATTATCTTGGTAAAACTGGATCAGATTTTATTTTTAAGCCATGTTATTAGATGATTCTAGTTTTAGATTACGAGATAAAGAGCAAAGAGGTGAGATTTGTTTTTGAGTTAAAATTACTTGCTACTTTTCGAGGCACAATGTGTTTTTTGTTCTTTGAAGATTGCCTTTTATTTTTACCCAAACTTTTCCTCTTCTTCTGTGGCTCTTTGCCTCTCTGACTTCTGACCTCTGGTTGCCAGTGGCAACCCTTTGTATCCGTTGTACCGGGAGGACGCGGTGCGGCTGCTGCGCGGCTCCAAACTGAGTCGAGCGAACTCTGACGCCTGTCAGTACAGCAGCCTGGACAGGTAACCGAGGGAAACAACACCAGCACACCTGGACTGGCTCTAGAGAAGCGTGAAGTCCGGTTCCGGCTTAATTAAACATTTAGAATGGGAAAACTTTCATTAATAAATCAGTATTGAAGTTATCGAAGAGCTGCAGTTGGATCATTGATGTAATACTGGACTAGACATCACGTCAATTAGCGCGCGTCATTGCTGTGCTTTGAGTCAGGAATATCTGTGGTCGGAAAAATGACACAATAACGCAAAAAACATGAAAAATTGACCTAATTTTGTTCTGTTATTTGACAACACAACAATAACTAAATAACAAAGGTCCAATTTCAGTGGTCAGGAAAGTGTTTTAATTTGATACACTTGAAGATGGTCGCCGCTCTGTTGGCTAGCAGAGCTGTTGTCAGTTGGTTACCATGGCAACGGGTCTTTGGGTCGACTCAGAGAGCAAGAAAAAAACAAAGCAGAATACGAATGGTTTTGAGTTGCTGTTTTTCAGCGTTATTTTCCCTTGCTGTGTAAATCACTGCAGCTGCTGCAATTTATAAAAGTTCAATAAACGACAAAGGATAACACACATCAACTTTCTAACCTTTAACTGAAGACATATTTTATGGAAATCTGATAAGAAATAAAGGTGCTACACACATTTTTCTAACCGATTTTGCCTCACTGCACAATAATGGCGCCTGCAGGAGCGTCACTAGCATTAGCTGCTAATGGGCGCTGTCCGATCCAGGATGATGTGCTGATGTGTTGGACCATGAAAAGCAGAAATGGGTCTGAACTTGATGTAATGCACTTTAGTCCTGATGTCAGAGCTGATCTATGTTCAGGTTTTAGTTGGGAATAACTTTGTCTCACTGTTGGTTCCTGAACTCGGTTCTGGTTTTAGTTCTATAGTTTCACACTTTACACCTTTGGCTTAGCATTAGCCTCCCTTAACGTTGTAGCACCACTTTCCTTCTGTCTCTGCTGTTTTTGGTACTTTAGTAGAAGAAGTTGTGGACATTTTGGTGTTTAGTTTGTGCTGAACATCTGGACTCAGTTCCTCCTCCTCTGTATTCAGGCGACACCTGAGGAGAATGTCTGTCGCCAACTCTCTCGATTCCTACGACAGGTACCGCTGCAGTAGCTAGTTGTAGTACCAGCAGAAACAGTAGTTACATTTTAAAGAGTTAACATGTAACTATTGATATGCTTCTCTGCATGTAAGATACGGTCCACAACAAACCTGGACAAACCATATAATGAATGGGAGTTGTGAGGATTACAGGTAAGCTCTGCTAGTTGTTAATTTACAGGTGCGTCTCTGTAGATTCAGTAATTTAATTCAAAAGAAGAAACTCATATGTTGCATAGATTCACAGGGCCGGATTTACAAGGATGTAGGGTCCGGGGCTGGAGCCAGCTTGATGCCCCGTCCATTAAAGAAAATGTATTTTACTAAAGTAAATTAAAGTACATTAATAGGTAGTCGTCTTAATGGTAGGTACTAACCATAACTCCATATTTTTCCCAAAGAAATCGACTATAACTTCAGAATTTTTAAATGCAAGAATGTTGTTTATGATCATAAAAATCCCAAAATATTGATGCACCTTAACTAATTTGGGCATATAAATGTTATATAAAGTGCAATATTTGCAAAATATGTATTTATTAAAAAAAATAAAGAAGAAAAAAGTCTTTGAGCGTCCCCCAAAAATTGGAGCCCTGGGCTACCGCCCCAGTAAGTTTTCTAAAGTGTGGCCCAGTAGATTAATTACATTCAGAGTGTTGTTTTTGCTGTTTTTTAGAGAAACTGAACTTTGGGTTTTCATTAGATGTGTCGTATATTGCCACAATAGTAGCAATATATTACTCTGTGTGTAATAACTCAAAATAATGCATGAGTGTCAGTTTTTGAATTGAATTACTGAAACAGTTAATTGAGATGCAGCCGTAGTGTAGAAAGGTTTTGAGTGTTTGACGTTGTTCTGTTCTGCAGTCAGGACTTCATCCCAGACTTTCCCTATGAGCCAGAAGCTTTTGATGAGGAGCTGCTGAGGTAAACAGACCAGTTACAGACTGGAGGACACCCAGTTAGCTGTAGCTGTAGTGACAGAGGTTTGGAAAGTGCTTCTTTTCTGTATAAAATCCTTCAAAGTGTGCAGATTCAAACTGCGTAATTTCATAATAAGATGCAATCTAATGACTTGATTAAAAGCCTAAATTTATAGTTGAAACCAGAGATTTTAAGATAATAAAAAGACACCTAAACATTTTTATTTTATCACAACCTATAGTTAAAGAACAAGAAAGATTTATCTGGTTAAACCTTTCTTGTTTTAGGTCAGTTAGAACCACCAAAATTATAAATTTTTACTAAATGCTAGAACATTTTTCATAATAACTTTTTCAATATACAATTTTATTACAGTTTAGTTTAATATATGGTCACAATATTTCAATAACATTAATAGATGATATCATAAAATCGTGAATTGAAACTGTCTTCTTTAGTTAATTTGTTTTGTTTTTATCTCCAAAGTGTGGTGCTGGAAAAATTTGGAAACTTATCTTGAAAATGCTTGAGAAGTTCTTGAATTTCACTGTGGGAAAATTGAGCGAACCCAGAGAACAGATTGAAAATGCCGACTGAATCGTTGTCGTCTTTGACTTCTTATTTTTCTTCTGGAAACTCTGAGCTCTTCTTCTCTGGAATCCCGACTTTTATATCCTTCAGTTTTAGTTAAAAACTTTTATTTTTCTCTTCTCATCTGTTCTGGTTTTTGATCCTGGGAAACATCGTGCCAAATATATTTCCTCTCCTACAAACCGTGCCTTTTTACTTTTGAGATCCACAGGTGACCAGAACAATGTCCACTCCGTGTGACTAACCCATCCCCCAGGTGCAGCTGTTGTCATGGTGACAATAGTTGACAGTTGTCATGGTGATACGCAGGTACAGCAGGGGGATGGACCGAAGGGATTACTACAGCCGCTCTCGCTCAGCCGATCAGCGAGCGATGGCCGACCGACCCGTCTACGCGCGGTCGCACTCGACTGACCGCGCTGACTCCTCCTACCTTAGGTCTGGTCGCTCCGCCCCCCCTTCACCTGCACTGATCAGGTGACCCGCTGCTGACCAATCAGGAGGCGGCTCTTCTACGGTGTTTGGAGCATGAAGTCCAACTCTTTATTTTTTTACTTATCAGCCATTTTAATCCTCTTTGTTTGTGTTGCATGTTTGACAACCTGACTTGTTGTTCGTTGGCTTTTGTTTATTTGATTTGTTGTTTTGGTTTGACCGTTATGTTGCAACCATGCATGTATGCAACCCGGAGAGAAAACATTTAATTTGTTTGCCTGCTTGGTTTTCCTGCAACCTGCTGTTGAATCCTCTAACACACAAACACACCGAGTAACTGGCCTCAAATTAAAAACTGGACAAAAAAACTGTACATTCATTAAAATATACATTTATTTGAAAGATTGGTTTATTTTAATTAGGGCTGGAACGATTAATCGCGATTAATCGATTATTAAGTAATTGTCAGCTAATCTAGTTATTGATCAGCTGTTAACTGGAAATACAGACTCAAAATTTCCAATATTGCATAAATAAAGTTTAAGTGGTTAAATTAAAAATCTTAACAATTGTCCCAATTTCTAAACCCAGTTAATTGATTGATCATCAAAATAATTGATTAATCGCCAGAATAATCGATTACTAAAGTAGTCAGTTGCAGCCCTAATTCTAATTATTGGTGTTGTGTTTAATTTACTAAGCAAATGCATGGTTCATAATCAGACATTGACATTTGACCTTTCTTCCTTATTTCTGTTTGTAGTTTAATTTCTGGATACTTCTTTGCCTTATTTATTTATTTATTTACTTTATTCTTTTTAAAACAGGGCTAACGCTCGGGTCGGATCCAACATGACGAGTCCCACCGGAACGGCGGTCTGCCCTCGCCGCGGACGCCAGCTTCCTGTTGTCCCGCCAAAAGGACCTCTGGACCGAAGTATGTTTACTAGAGAACAGCTGATCTCATTGCCAATCGGCTAATGATAATCAATATTATCCACATTCAAGATATTCATCTACTGCATTTAATTTTATTTAGTTAATTTATGCAGCATCAGTTCACCCACCTTGAGACACTTTATAAAACAATCAAATTTATATCCAGAGATGTATAAACACATTCAAACAGTCCAGTACAATGTAATATATATGGACTCAAATTACATTACATGCTTTATTTTTGTATGCTTTTTAAAACAGTTTCAGCTTTTTATTTAATTTCTGAGGAAATCAAAGTTTATCGTCTAACAGTAACAGAGACATTTCTGATTGGTTCTAATGTTTAGGGAGTTTTTTTTGTTTAGTTCACGTCAAATTTATTTATAAATCACATTTTTAAACAAGTTTTCCCAAAGTGCTGTAAAAAACAAGAGACAAACCAAGACACAGAATGAATATTTAAACCCTCATAAAATATTATAATTTAGGCAAAGTTCTAAAAGAAAAATCAGAATCTACGTTTTCTTAAAAACTGAAAAATAAAGTTATAGAAAATCTTTTAAGAAACTGATTATTAATCAAAAGCTTTGGCCCTCAACATGTTACAGTAGGGAACAAAAAGTAAATGATAGAGTTTGAGGTTAAATAAATCTTTTGGTGCGATGAAGATAAAGTACATTTGTTGTTTTCTTTACTGCTTCTAAATGAGCCGTTTTAACTAATTTCTTCGTATTTCTGGTGCTAATTGAATACCTATAGAAATGCTTCATGCACTTGTTTGAACCTGTATTACTTTATTTGGCCATTTGACCTGTAAATTAACTTTAAAATCTCATTGACATGAATGACCTGGACAAAAAAAGCACTATAAAACGTATTTTGAAAGTTTTACAACTTATTAAACATCAACAATCATCAAACTATAAATAAAAATTAAAAAGTTCTGCCACATATTGATGCCACATATTGATTCACCTTTTATAAAATGAGTATTTTCTCTGCAGCTGATCTTGCTGAGTAGAGTTTAGCAGTCTAACGCTGAGTTGTTTCTTTCAGATGGAGAACCTTTTGACTGTGTTCAGACAGGTAGTGACTTCAGCACCTGAGTGTCGTCCACCTGGTTAGACATAGAGACATTCTCTGCAGGTGTTGGGTCTATAAGAAGAGCGTTGTGTCGTAGCTGTAGTTGTTGATAAATGGAGGATAAAAGTGATGATTAGATGGAGCAGATTAAGATGTGTGTGTGTGAAAACACTTGTGGACGTCGCTGTGGGTTGACCAGGGCTTTGTGGGAAGTCTTAGCTGCGTTGTAATGCAGGTGTGTCAGGGGTTTACCTGCATTGAATGTCTGAGTGTTCAGCTGGTGGATCTGCTGGCTGGTAACTAGCAACCAAAAACTTCATAAAGGTGACATATTATGCAAAATTCTGATTTTGAACGTTTTGGGACTTCCATTTGGGTCTCAACTACTTCTAAAAACAGCTCAAGAGTAAAAACAAAAAAAGCACCCGGGCAGGTTTTTGGTGCTTGGAAAATGAGCTGTTTCAAACACCTCCAGGTTGTTAAGTTACATTCCACGGGCACTGTGCCGTTACCTAGCAACCTCAGCGGCGTTCCGCCCGTTACCTAGCAACTCAAGCAGAGCTCCAGGATGTTTGGTCAGCTGTTTTTAAGGCTGTATGGGCTGTACAATGACTGCTGTTGTTGACTTACCATCCAGACACCATTTACTGCATTCTTGTAGGTTGTGCAGGAGGCTCCACTTCTGCTTTTCAAAGATGTAAAGTTGTGTAATCGCACATCTGTTTGCAGCCATTTTTCCTCAGCTCAAAATAGGCACAGCTAACCAGACTAAAATCTCATTACCTAAGAATGATTTTGTGCAAAAACACTAAAGGACATGTTTTGTACAGGCCTCAGATCTATGCTAACCTGTTCAAAGAAGCATAATAGATCACCTTAAATCAATGAAGTTGATTCTCAAAGTTGTGTGAATCTGGAGTCATTTTCTTCTTCTGCTACCTGCTGAACTCGATGCCTCCTCTCTGTGTTTTAACTACAGTAGTGACGTGATTGGTCATGTGATTGATCATGTGACTGGTTAGCCTCTGAAGTTGATCATGCTGTCATTAATCCTCTCATTGTTTCTGATCATCTTCTTGTTTCCTCTTGCTTTAAACTGAACTGCTGTTCATCAGCTTTGGCCACTCCAACTGCAGGAGCACCAACAGCCACAACCCCACCCACGTTCCCTCATGAAGCCCCGCCCCCCATACAGAAACATGCCGCTCCTCTAGTCAATCACCAACCTCCTCCAATGATACGCATTCAGGGACCACCAGTTCATCCGCCTCCATTCACCCCTATTCATCCTCCACCTGTCCTTCCACCTGTACGCGCACCTGTGCCTACATCTGCACCTGTCCCCCCACCTGTACGCACACCTGTGCCTACATCTGCACCCGTTCCCCCACCTGTACGCGCACCTGTGCCTACATCTGCACCCGTTCCCCCACCCGTACACGCACCTGTGCCTACATCTGCACCCGTTCCCCCACCTGTACGTGCTTCTGTGCCTGCACCCACCCCTGGTCCTCCACCCACACCGGGAGGTACACCTGTACCTCCCACTGCACCCACACCTGGACCTCAACCTGCGCCTCAACCTGCACCCACAGTCACACCAACACCTGTAGCTGCCCCTGTTTCTGCCCCAACACCTGCATCTACCCCGGTCCCGCCTCCTGCTCCTGTTCAGCCCTCTCCTCCTGTCATACAACCACAGCCACCTCCTGAATCCACTTTACCCCCAACTCCATCCCCAGCCCCTTCACCAGCACCCTCACCAGCCCCACCCCCTCAGACTCCAGGTGTGTATTTCTGGGCTGGTAGCCTGATATTGACCCTTTGCATCTATACCACCTAATTGCGTTGAGGCGCCATGACAGACATTTGGAGGATTGAAAGGAGCGACTGCGATTGTTTTTGCCAATATAGCCTTACTTTTATTTGCTCAATTCAAGCTGATATGTCTGTGGAAGTAGCACGTCTAGTTGGGACTCAGACTAGTTGGCGGTATTTACAAAAATTGGACATAGCTAGCTTAGAAACCGACCCATAGCTTTTCCCTCATATTTGCCTGAATTCCAGCCACATGGTTTAAACCAATGTCATAAACAACTTTTCCTCTTACACTGGAGCTTAAGAAAGCATACAAACGTCTAGTTGCAGGGTTTCTCCCAGTATATTATAAGCCTGGCGGACCACCAGGGTTCATTTGCCCCTCATCAAGCTAAGCATAGTTCGTTTTAAATAGGTTGTTTTACACACCAGTATCTGTGAGCATAAAGATGGATTAAGCTAGGTTTATAGTTGTTCAATTGGGTGCGAACCAGTAGCGCCTTACCTGAACCTGCACGTTAGTTTCACATGCTATTATTTTAAATTGCGATGTCTGCTTCTGCTCCTCCGAATTTTTGTAACTTCTACACAAAAACACAGACTGTCCTAGAGCCTCTACCACTTAACTTAGCAAGTTTTCTAGGGGAAACCCTGAGATGCTTACCAGTTTTTCTCAAACATAGTTGGCTACATGATGGTGCGGCATTCCCTCCAGGCTTACTAAGAAAGAGTCTGCGAACCTTAGTTACCGTCTACAGACAACGGCCTCCAGACCTTTAATGGTGTTTCTTTTTTTTTTTTTTTTTTTTTTTTGTTTCCCCACCAGAGGCTTTTTGCAGGCTCTAGTGTCCCTTATTTGATAGTAGGCTGACAGCTTTTGATTAAATTTACAGGCCTTATCATGCAGACAAGTTGTTTTGACATCCATCATGGCAGAGCGGGCGATTTTCTGAAAAGCGTGATGTCACATGCAAAGGGTCAATTCAGGAGTTTAGTGCTGCAATGTTCCACATTCCTCACATTCAATAGTATTCATTCATTTAATGCTTCATTTATTCATGTGTTCATGTTTGTTACATCATCACATCATGTCTGCATGTATCAGACCCAGAGAGACGCTCAGCTACACCTGGCGGCACCAGAAAAGGCAAGTCCACTCAGGGTGGTCTGATGATGAGTTCAGGTGATCTCTGAGCTCGTAAACTGAAGCTTTGGGTTGTTGTTGACAATGAAGAGGGGGTCACCTGAATGATGTCACTGTCACTGTGGGTTTGACCAATCACCTGTCTCTTTCTGCATGATGCAGAGGTCACATGGCAGGACCAACAGAGGAAAACACCCAATGGTACGGTAGCACCCTCTAGTGTTTAGATTGTAGTCACTGCAATCTGGAGAGGGTATGGTTTGCTGTAGTTGGTATCCCTTTAATTGTTAGTAGCCTTCCAGGTAAAGACCCGTCAGCCACAATTTGCTTGTTACCATTATTGTCATAAAACCATTATGAATATTACCTTTTTAAATTATTGTTTCTTTTTTGTTGTGTTAGTGGCTTGTAGCTAAACACAACACAAAGTACAATTTTTATGACAATAAAATGGGACGAAGAGCTTAGCTCTGAGGTTCTGAGGTGAAACTGATAATGCCCAGGTCTCTCATTTCCTACACGATTTGTCCTGATCAATTTGTTTGATTGTTGTTCATTGGTTGTTGTCATTTGAAGGAGACGCGTTGCCAGCGAGTGGAGAAGGTAAAGAGACGCTGCTTCTTTCTTCTTTGTAGTTTAGATTTGAGCTGCTTTAGAGAGTTTTCTAGTGCTTGATTCAAGCTTGGTTTTCATCTCTGGTCTAAAAGATAGAATGAAAAACTGACAGTTGACATCCTTTTTACTTTGTTTTTGAAAATACTTGACCCCTGATAATTTAGTCCTGTTTTCCTTGGTAGAAACATAAGGCCAGTAATGGACACCGCTAGCTAAAAAGTTAGTTGTGCTAACCCTAAGCTAATGTGCTACATATCAACATGGTATTTAATTGAAGCTAATGCTAAAGCGCTAATTTCAACCATGTTGACACCCCACCATGTGTCAATGACACAACATATACCCATGCAGCTTCAAGTTTGTTATTGAACACCTATCAACATGGTTACGCTTCTTTTGAACAGACCTTTCGTTCATGATTTCAGTTTTATAGTTGTTGAGTTTTGCTAACTCTGTTGCTGAATTTGCCTTATTGACCACAGAGAGGCTTCGGTCAGAAAGCACACAGGCACTCAGCGCATTTTAAACATTTTACTGTGGAACAGCAATGCATTCTGGGTACAGAATAAACATGAGAGAAAATAAAAATGCTATATACACGATCTTCGCTCGCTTCAAAATAGTAGCATGAATTTAAACGTCTAACTACTTCAAAAAATCTTAACAGTCAATAACTAAAACTTCAACATGGAGGTTTTTCAAGTAAAAGTTTAAAAAAAGCACATTTTTTATTCTTATTTTAAACTGATCCTCCTCTTGTGTCTCTGCAGGTGTGATGAAGGACCCCACTAAGGTAAAATGCTAACCCACAGCAATACAAACCAACTGCTTGTGATGTCATGGCCTTACTCACCTGTTTGCTCGTCTTCTGTCCTCAGATGAGGGACAGCCTGTCCTTTAAATCGTCAGACAGCGACGTCAGCGATGTGTCTGCCATGTCCAACGCGTCTGAAACCAGAACCGCCCTCAAGATCAGGTGAGAAGCCAGGATCCAGCCAAAAAATGTGGACATGTTGCTTTACTGTCTCATACATCAAGTTAATATAGGACTGAAACAATTAGTTGGATTAATTGTGATTAATCAATTTTTGAAATAATTGTCAATTAATTTAGCAATAGACTAATCGTTAAAACTCAAAAAAGGCCAATTGCTGACAAAACAAGACTGTGAGCAGTTGATAGATAGATAGATAGATAGATAGATAGATAGATAGATAGATAGATAGATAGATAGATAGATAGATAGATAGATAG
>CAEFZY010019141.1:0-12227 GCA_903066815.1 Brachyrhaphis roseni | reverse complement strand
CCATCCATCCATCCATCCATCCATCCATCCATCCATCCATCCATCCATCCATCCATCCATCCATCCATCCATCCATCGTCTAAAATGACTTGACAAAAACATAAGTGAAAAAGCAGCCAAAGTCGAAACAAAACTTTGAAAGATCTGAAAAAATAATCATTCAGTCATTAAGATTTTTAAAGAAACACATTTTAGGGCTTTTACAAAAGTCTGTGTGAAAGTAAACTTTTGCTTCTCACTGAGCTAAAATCACTTCAGGGTTTCTGATTTAGGATGCAAATCACAGCAAAGATGCAGCTTCAGATTTTCCCTGAACTAAAATAACTCCTGGTTCCTCCAAAGTTTTATCCAGGCAGGAGGAACAGGAAGTGATTTCAGTGAATCTTCCTTTAGCTGGAGCAACGAACCCAATGGTTTGTTAAACGGACACAATGATCTGATGTCACACTCACTGACTGATAGATGTTACCAGGAGGTCTCTTTAGGAGACTCTCAGTCTCTTCTGATCATGGAGAATGAAACCCAGAAAGCCTTTCAGATAATTTGACAAACTTCCTGTTGTTGTGCCGTTACGTTTATATTTTATTTGTTGTTTTGTGTTAATCAAAAAGTGACCAAGTCCTTTAAAAAGAAGCGATTTTGATGCTGAGTTTCGGCAGAAAACTAGTTACATACATCTTCAGGAAAAGGTTGAACTTGTTTAATTTCACCTCTTTATTCTGGCCGTGTGACAAGCCTGGTAGAAACACGACAAAACTGGAGGTTTTATTGATTTCTTGTTTTTCTTTCCTCTTTTTAGGCCAATCACCTGCCAGTTCATGTGTTTAAATTATTTGACTTTTTCCCTTAATGCTCAAATGAAGGTCAACATTCAGAAGTGTTTGAAAGTTTCTCGACATGATCAAAATAAATTAGTGGCATCGAGATTAAAGACTAAAGACTTGTTCTCTATATAGGTCTAAAAACAATAAAGTTTCTTGTTTTGATAAATGGCAGGAGGTAATTTTAAGTTGAAGAAGCCGCTCCTGGTCATATTTACACAACAAAAAACAAATGAAAATCTCCACGCACTGCAAAAACACAAAATCTTTTTGGTCTAGTTTGTAGTGCAAATATCTTAGTACACTTTAGAAAAACTTCAGCAAAATTTAGCAGCTTGTTTTAAGTCAGTAATAGCTTATCATTGATGACAAAATACTAGTTCCACTTTAGGTGTGCACTGAAAAATCAGTCCTGTTTTAATTAATTTTGGGAGATCACAGATCAGGCAATACTTACATTGGAAGCCGATCTTATTCACCGATAATGAAAGGTTTAAAAATCAATCACTGGTCCCACTGGTCTCAACGTTTACAGTAAACAATCGTCACACCACTGTTACCAACTCTGCAACTTTCTTGCTACATTTAGCGGCATTTCAGGCAAAGAAAATCAATATCAGACAAATTCAGTAGATCAGGCTTTTTAAAGATCGGTAATCAACAATCGACCACAAAACTGCAGTCACTGCACCCCTAAATAGTACTCCTAGCAGACAAGGTAGACAGTAAAACTAGTATCTTTTCATCAATATTAAGGAATTATTGCTCTAAATTAAGCTCCTATACTTTCTGAAAAGTTACTTCTAGGTTGGTTTTGTCAATAATACTTTATTTGAAGGGCTGAGCATAAAACTGACATGTAATGAACGTGAAGGAGTCTTCATGAATGTTTATGATTATCGTGAGGCGTCGTTCGGTAAATAATGACACTTTTAATGTTATGTTACACTAAAGGTTGCATTAAAAGTGTCTTTCTTCACTAAATGACAAGTTATGACTGCAGTCCTAAACATTCATGAAGACTCCTTCATGTTCAAAACATGTCAGTCTCATACACACCCCTTCACATAAAGAGTTACCCTTTTGTCTCATTTCAAACGTAATAAAATATTTGCACAGGAAGCTGTTCCAAAAATACTTGGTTAAACTGTTTGGTTTTGCAGTTTGCATCCTAGAAGTTATGATTTCCTAAAATAAGATACAATTACTAAAAGTAAAGGTTTGTACTTCCTTCCAGCATTCCTTCCCACTTCTTGTGGAGGTAATAAGCCCATAGGGGGTTCTGGAGCATTTCTGGGCGTTCAGTGCCTTCAGTGCGTTCTGTGTCAGCCCAGAGGTTTTCGCCCTGATGACAGGGCCGATCTACTTCAGCTGACTCGCTCAGATCTCAGCAGTTACTGAAGAAAATAAGTATTGAACACAGGCTGTTCCCAGTAAATATGTTCCTAATGGGCCCATTGACATGAAAGTCAAACCAGCATGTCAGTAACCAGCCCAGTAAAACCACATATAGAAAATGTGCACAAATTAGTCCAAAAATTTGTAAAGTGGAATAACGAATGGGAAAATAAGATTTATTCAAAATCTTTTTTAGAGAAACTTTTCTCTACTAAGAGTGAATAATATGGACTTAAAGGTTTTATAATGATATTTTGTTGTACTATTGTGATAAGAATAAAGATTATGATTAAAAAACTGTAATTTTTTAAGTAATTGGCTGTGACAGCATGGAACAGCATTCACCAAAAACACAAATATTGTTCCCATTCAAAAAGCTTTCGTCACCTACTTACGTACTTAAAAGTGTAAATTACATCACTAAGCTGCACACAGTAGCTGCATTTGATCATGTTTTTGAATTTACTCATGTTTATTGATGCTGAGAAAATAACAAAAATAAAATTTTCAACCATAATGTAAGTTTCGTTTTTTTATTTAACGTCAATAACTGAAATTTATCGAATTTTAAAGAATTTTCTCACAATAAATGATAAACAATATTTTCCCAAAAGTGCTGAAAGCACATCATGATGCTTCCACCTCCAACCTTTCGTTTGTCTTGTGTTTTTGGGATGACAGAGATTGCTATTCTTCCTCACATTCAAATAGTTTTGGCCCCATCTGACCGAATTAGGTTTTTTCTTCAACAGTGGAGTCTTGCGCTGTGAGTGTACAAACGCCATTGTAGTTCAGTGAATTTATTGTATAAATGAAAACTATGTTCGGTTTAATTCAGCTTTTGTATTAATACTTGATCATGATTACAGAATAATCTGGAATAGTGCTAACTGGGACATTCACAAGGTTAGAAGTACGTCTTATTTTTGCAACAATCAGGTCTTAACAGAGCTCTTTACTCTGTAATGAGAAACCTTTTTATAGGCCATCAATTAAAGCTGAACTAGTTGATATAAATTTGCACTGATGGGAAGAAATCAGGATTTATTCCAGCTGTTTTTGGCTTTCTTTGTCTTTTGCATGATGTGTTTTATTCTTACTCACTTATTATAAATAACTTAACTTATGGATGTGATCATTTTCATTTCTTTCTAGACTCTTTGCATTTAGCATTAATTGTGTGAATTTCAAAGGCCCATTAGAAATACTTTTACCAACATGTTCTAAACTTATTTTCCCCATTGTACATTATATTACCATTGTTCTGACTAATCTTTCTACTTTTTATTCACATAAAATGAATTGTAAATTACCTAACCAGGGAAACATCACCTGGGTTAAACTTCACATTAAAACAATAAACCACAGTGCAGAAGGGTACAGTGGGAGTTTTCTTCATTTAGATGTTCAATCTCACCTCTTTGGTACCGAAGGAAAAGAAAAATGAAGCATCACCTCGTCTCTGTATTAAATCTTTCTAATGTGGAATGACAGAAAATGCGTTCTGAAAGGTCACAGCACAGATTTTGGCATCTAATGATCCAGTTTCTCTAAAGAACCGTAAAAATTCAACTTCGTTTCCAACGGACATTTAACAAGAAGTAGAAATAAGTTTAAAAATATATCTGTCAAGAGGAAAGAGGACAACAAACTGAGAGAGGTAAGGCAGTTAAGCCTCCATTATACAACAGAGAGTACTCACTAGGCTTCAACATCTCTACAATACGCTTTACAGTCTGGCAGTGCTGCTCACAGTGTTGACTCTAAAAATGCACTCCCACAAATCACAACAATGCATTTCAAGTTGCTCCCAGCGCGATGTAATGCACGTACAGACGAGCGTGCCAAATGCATTTCCACAGCTTCACGTTCTGCCCGCCGCTGTTATCTGCTGGGAGGCGACGCCGGCTCCGGTCTGCTGGAGGGTTTCTAACGTCTCTGTGTGCGTACATACAGTATTTGCATGCATGCATGTTGGGTGTGATTCTCTACAGTTCATGGGAGATAAAAGACGGCCCCAGAGGGGTCGCCGTCGGCTCCAGGCTGACGTGGGACAGAGTGTGGCTTTGTGAGCGCGTTAGTGTGTGGAAATGAGCAGGAGGAGCTTTCCCCTGAGCCTGGCCCTCGTCCTGCTCTGAGTTCTGGCTCGGCGGCGCGGTGGAAGCTTCTGGTTCCGATCCAGCCGCCGTTCCGGCTCCTGAAGCGCCGCGCTCCTGCTTGTGTCTCTCCCAGGCTGAGCTCAGCTTCACGGCCAGCGCCAGCAAGTTTTTCCCTAGAAACACAGTCGACACGCGGGAGTCTCTGTACCACAGCATGCCGGTTCCCCGAAGAGCCAGGGTGAAGATGTTGATGGTGACCAAGCTGAGCCAGGGGTACAGAGCCTCCCGGCGGGGGCCCCTCTGCCCGGGCAGCCCGGTGGCGCCCAGCTCTGTTAGCGCCACGCACGGCAGCAGCAGCAAAAGCGCGTAGCAGTAGAAGAAGACCAGGCCTTCCGCCCAGATAGGCAGCGTCTGCTCAACAACACCTCCAGACCCGCCCTGGGCTTCCCAAAGCCCCGCCTGCAGGTCCAGAACGTCCAGGAGGTCGACGACGACCCACAGGAGCCGGCTCCGCACCTCCTGCTTTCTGCGCTGAGGAGTCATGTGATCAGCACCGGTGAGGATGAGGAACAGGGAGGGCAGGCAGATGGACAGCAGCAGCGTCAGCGTCTTCCTGGCCAGCGGGTCGGGCGGCCGCCGCTCCTGCCTGTAGTTGTGGCAGACGAAGAAGAGCTTCAGCTGCAGCAGCGACAGGAAGAGGAACCACAGGGCGTTGGCAAAACCGCGGCGCGACGACTGCGCTTCGGAAACCACGCCGGCTGAGACGAAGCGCAGGGCGAGCAGGAAGCAGGCGTCGCCCAGCAGCACCGTCACGTATTGCCACATGCTGGGTCCAGACATGCCGCGAGCTCCCAGCATGCTCTGCTCCAGCAGATAGAGGTCCACCACCGCCATCGTGCTGACCGTGACCAGGGTTGATACGCACACCTGGGGCGTGGGCACCATGCCTGGAACAGAGGCAGGACAGATGGTACGTTTATTGGTGTAGCTCATTTCTTTACATCTAAAAACACAAAGTCGTAAAAGACACCACACAGCCATAGTTTCCACAGCTCTGAACAGGAAGTGATCTGCACCATCTTAATAGGCATCTTAATATGGACAACCCTGACCATCCTCTTCATGAGACTCTCTTCAGTATCTTCAGTCAGAGGCTTCGCAGTAATCCAGACTGCTACAAGAGATCTTTCCTGCCAACAACCATCACTGTCTGCAATAACTCTTTGAAGAATTTGAATTAAGGAGTTACAACATTTAATTTCCCTTTGGAAATTAAATGTATTTTTTAATTGATTTGAAGTGCATGCGTAGTGGATAGCGGACGCAAGTCTTCGAGACCAACAAAAAGAAACTAATATGTGGACACTCTTGACCAATGTGCGAGAGAAAGATATATGAACAAGATGGCTGCTGTTGGGATCGACCCGTATGAGACAGACAAAGAAAATTTGTCAATGGGACAAGCTGCTTCCTATATCAAACTATGTCATAGTTTACTACTTAGTGAGCACAAATGGAGGAGCTTTGTGGCTTTAAATCCATGGATACAATCAATATCTACAATATTAAAACGGCTTTGTAAAGGAAGTACAAACTCTCCGTGTGAAAATCAAGGTTCTGGTGACTAGCAGAGGAAGAACATGTAGTAACAAACATGTAGGCTACATGTCTGTATTAGCTAGCAGATAAAATCTACAGTAGCTTAGCTAGTTCGGCAGTAAGTACTACAGTAAATATCGCTGATATTTATCTTAGCATTACACAGGGGTGGGTAGAGTACTCAAAAACTGTACTTGAGTAGTAGTTGTAATTCAAGTTAGATAGGAACAAGGAGAGAGCTAGCTCTGCTAAGCTTGTGTCTTACTGTTGTCATAGCAACTCCATAGCAACCGCCTGCTAAGGTGGCAGTCAGTTACAAAGTTTAATGGAAGTCAGACGTCACATGAGAGCTAATGAGAAAACCGCTAACAAACATTACATTTTGATGAGTGCCATCATCAAAATCATCACTACACATCAAATATGTTGAACATTTTATTTATTATTTCAAAGCAACTCTAACCAGGCGAGTGTTAGTCCTGATTTAGAGGAACTCAGTGTTTTTGACTGTTTTTAAAGTTTTCAGGACGTTTGTTCCAGATTTGTGGTGCATAGAAGCTGAATGCTGCTTCTCCGTGTTTGGTTCAGGTTCTGTGGATGCAGAGCAGAACCAGAACCAGAAGGCCTGAGAGGTCTGGAAGGTTACTATGACAACAGCAGATCTTTAATGTGTTATGGTGCTAAACAGTTCAGTGATTTATAAACTAACAGTACCTTGAAATCTGTTCTCCGAGTTACAGGGAGCCAGTGAAGATCTTTAGAACTGGTGTGATGTGCTCTATCTTCCTGGTTTTAGTCAGAACGCCAGCAGCAGCATTCTGGATCAGCTGCAGCTGGAGGATTGATTTTTTATATTTTATATTATGTTTATGAAGACTCTGTTGCAGTAATTAATGTGACTAAAGATCAATGCATGGATGAGTTTCTCTAGATCTTGCTGAGACATTAGTCCTCTAATCTTGGAAGTAATGTTCAATCGGTAGAAGACTGACTTTATAACCGTCTTTAGGTGTCTCTGAAGGTTCAGGTCAGAGTCCATCTCTATGCTCAGATTTCGGGGCTCATCAATTCAGAATTCCTCTTTTTTTTGGACGCCCATTTGTTCAAATTGGCTTTTCGTTTCAGTTTTATTGTGTTTTATATTTTCTGTGGTTTAGCACCTTATTGCTTTATGTAAAGCATTTGGTGGTTTCCTGTTAACGGTGCTGTACAAGTTTTACTTACTCACTTACATCTCTGCCGAGCCATCTGTGTTCCAGTAAAAGTGACAAATGTGCAGCACATGACGTGATTATTTTCCGGCGTTATTTCCCAACCAACTGTAAACTACTTTGATGCCTGTTGCTATGGTTAAAGACGTTAGCTGCAGAGGAGAAGCAGCGAGCGCCCTTCATCTTTGGCCAGAGCAACACACTCTGGTGACTCAAGCTGGGAAGCCTGTTAAACTGTTTATTTTACGTCTTTCCTCCACCGTTCTTTGAATTAAATACCCTTCATTTCCCATAAAGGACCCAAGATTCCTTCTTTTTGATTCGCAGATTTTTCCACAAGTTTCTACTTGTTTCTTTTTCAATGCTCAGCTCATTCATTATTAATTAATCACATTCAAGGGGAGCTAGGTGCCCTGTCAAAGCTTTTTCTTTGCCTCAATAGTCTGCTGTGTTTATTCTCATACCGCGCTGCAGCCTTTAATCATTCCAAATCCCCCATCTCGCTTCAGATGAATATTGATAACTTGCTATTTGTTTGGAGACGCTCTCGTCTCGTGGCTTTGTGTACACAGCCGGGGTGACTGCACGGAGACAATGCCACTGCAGCTGAACAGGGAGGGTTCATCCTGTAATTTTGCAACAGCTCATAATGTGCATCAACCAACGACGGAATAAAAAACAGCATCGATCTGCGGGAGTGAGAAATGATCATTGACTTTACAGGAGAATCGAACCAGAGTCTCTCTCTGTTGTGTTTGGTGTACAAAAAGAAAAGCGCAGCAGCACGGTTCGCTTTCTCTGTTCACTGTCAACCCCTCAGCGGATCGATCGCATTGTCATATGAAATCATTACCGGTTTCAGTCGTGCCCTAACAGTCGATCGAGCTGCAGATTGTCAGTCTGCCAGTGAAAAACGTGTATTGATATCTCGCTGATGGAAGACACATTGCATCCCTAACTCCAAGGCGCTCCGCCGCCTTCCTGTCCTTCCTGAGTCATTGAAGACGACAGAAGATACCCCCGCTGGGAGGAAAAACCGAGAGTTTTACACATTGGTGCATGTGTGGATTAGGAAAGCTGTAAGTGAAAGATTAATAGGCCTTCTGGGCTGTCTGCATGGCTAATAAAGTGTTACTGCTTGATGGTGATAGTTCATAAATAAGCTCAGGGGAAGAGGAGGTGATGAAGAAGTGAAAGTGACTTCCATCCACTCGAATGAGCCTGGCCTGAATTAATCCAAATTCATCTTTGAGATTCTTGTGGCATCACAGTATTTATGCAAAAACATGATGGAACGGTTGTAGTCTAAAACAGAGAAATTATTATTCAAACAGTTGCTATAATAACATCACTGATTAATACATCTATAGTAATGTTATATTTATTCATGCGGATGCTTCAGTGATGAATTAATACCTTTATTGTTACTGAGGACTGAAACTAGAATGGATGCTTCTGCATTTTGGTGTAAAAAAGTAAAAATTAATGCACAAAAACACGAAAATGTTCTGCAGATGAGGAAAAATATCCTGAAGCTTGTTGATTCAGTTTGCAAAGAAAAAATATGGTCTTGTTTTATACTTGAACACATTCAGAAGGTTTATGAAACTTTAATGCAACTTTAAAAACAAACAAAAACAAAACAGAAAAAACTTGCATCTTCCTACTGGAAGATGATCCAAAACTCAGTCTGCATTTAAAGCAGGGTTATTTAATAGCACAATCAAATAACTATGTTAACTCCAATTGTTATAAAAATGAGTTTTTAAAATTTGAGTTACTTTTCACAACATTTGGTGGAAAATAGTTATTGTGTGACAGAAAATCACCAAACCTTTACATTTTTATAAAAAGCAATCTCTTTGCACTCATTTTATTAGTTCATTTGTTTTTAAATGAGTATAAACTGTCAAACGTGACATCATCAGTGATTAATAGTCATTTGCCACTATGTAGTAGTAAAACAGAAATCCCACTGCAACTTTATGATTCAAAAGGACATAGTGCCACAAGAAAATAAAGTAAAACTATTCTGTTGCTCTAAGACTCCTTAGCAGTGCCAATTGGATCTGGTTCTGGTCAGAATACAATGAAGGACAACCAAAACATTTTGAATTGAGGATTGAAACGTCTATAAATCCAGTCAGTGACATACAGGACACATAAGATTTCATGCAAAAGTTTCTTTATGCAAATATACATATATTTCTTTTTTTTTTGGTTTTATGTTTTGTTTGGGCTGAAAGCTGTCCGTTGGATCTGGAAATCCTGTCCTCAGGTATTTAAGATGTGCAACTCTAAGCTTTCAAATTGTGGTTTAAAATCATTCACCTGTCAGCTGCATTTTCATTACAAATGTCTGCAAAACTTTCAGTTTGATGTAAAAAAAAACACAATAAATAAGAAACGATTAAAATCAAACATGAACAAACTTATTCACTCATTAAAACATCCTGCAGCTACTCCCTGTCTCCTTCTTCTTCATGGTTTCTGCCAGTGGTAACATCCAGTTATTGATTTTGACTCGCTTGATGTGAAAAAAGTGTTTCTATTGCAGTTTTGCCCAATAAACACCGCATCATAGCGACAAAACTTGATCAAGAAACAGTTTTTTTCTAAATTTCCATGTTTCAATTAATTCAAAATGTTGCAGCTGCTTTCAGTTTTGGAAATGTCTTCAAACTTTTGACACTTTCTGTCTTTTCAGTGAAGGAAACATCTGGTGGCTTTATGTTGTTCGATCAACCTTCCAGACCTCTCAGGTCCATAATAACTGGAACATTGACCAAAATATTTGATGTGTATTGATGATTTTAATGATGGCAGTTTGCAAAATGTAATGTTTTGTTTTTATGATGTAAAGCACTTTGAACCGCCTCGTTGCTGAAACGTGACATACAAACTTGAGTGATTATTTTGGATCATGTTGAGGAAAAACACTCTAGTTGACCTGGATGTCATTAAAAGAACATTTGAAAGGTGGTATCGTTAAAAATTTCAGCGATTTTGGAAGTGCAACCTTTTAAAATCTTGACTTTGAAGAAATTGAGAGTATTATAGAAGGAAATCAAAGGTTGGGCTTTTATAATGATCTGATAAATCTTACTCAGAGTGACTGTAGAGGAGGACGGATCGGAAACCTCTCACTGGATATGACTCCTTTTGTCTCTCAGCGGGTTGATTATCATCCCCTGAAACCTGAATGAATTTCCTGACGGCCAATTGAGTGGATATTGGAATTTTAAATGTGTCTTGTGTTTTCTCGGGCAACAAGCCCAGCCTGGAGGGAGGTGTGGGTGAGGAGAAGTTCACAGCTTCTATTTGCTGCTAAGTTATTCCACCTGCACAGGCTGCGAATCCTCACCCTGGAAATCTGTTTGTGTTTTCGCTCCCCTCCCATGTCTGCGCGTTGTAATTTATTCTGCTCTGACTGAGAGGCAGGGATGACAACCCTCCTGTCCGGCCAGGCTCATCGGTAATGACCAAATTCATCATTCTTGCTGTCTGGGAAGTGACACGGCTGTTGACAAGGTGAGGCAGCCCATTTCACAGTAAGCATGAGTTACCTTGTGCTCGCAGGTAGCACTAAGAACCAGTTTCATCAACCTTGTGTTGTCTCTCCGTGTTGCATTGTCCAAGTAATCATCCAGAAAGCAACTAAAAATCTCTGACAGAGATGAAGCGAGGCTCCGGTTTCCCCACTTTCAGTCATTTTCTATTAATAACTGGTGATTCCCGAGTGGACAGAAAGAGCCATGTTGGAGCCAAGATTCATTTGTCTGCACCTGCAGTTTATCTCCATAAACACCCGTTGCTCTGCGTCCCCAAATTGCACAATTCAGCAACCACAGGTGGCTGAGGAGCATCAAGGGCATCAAGACAGCTAATAATTTAATAGAGCTCAATAAATCCTCCCTCCAGACCCAAATCCACATCAACAGATGTTTTAGAGTTACATTTCCCCCTCATTAGCCGCCTTGCAGCTTTGAGTTTTACAACATGTTATAAAAACGAACATAATAACTGTAAATAAATTAGAAAAAGTGAGGTTGTAGTTACCCAAACCATTCGTATTGCACTTGGGCTCAATCGTCCTGGCGTGATTTAGAAGCGCAGTCGGGTGGCCAATAAGTGGATCCCCCCTCCCTCCTTTAGTGTCGATGATGAGCCGATAAAAGTGTCACTGTCCGGGTGTTTGGCCGCTCAGGCTCCGGGAGAAGCTCCACCGAGAAGCCCCGTGATGAAGGTGCTGCGGAATTAAAAACAAAAACTCGTCTCATAGTTAAAAGATTTCCCCCTCGTTTTCAGCGCAGATGTCTTCCTTCCCAGTCCGGCTCGGTTCTATAAGCTCCGGGTTTGGGTTTTTTTTCCCCCTGCAGAGGCTCGATCTGGATCCGGATCTGCGAATGCTGTCGCCTCCCTGCAGTGTGGGGGTCTGTTAATCTTTTGACTTAGCAGCGGGGGAGGAGAAAAGGGAGGAGGAGGAGGAGGGGGGAAGGCTGCTCCTGCTGCTCCTGCAGCTCCGGCTGTGCGGAGCGGACTGGAAGTCGCTCAGAAGTGGAGCTTCATCATCATCAGCATCATCCTCATCTGCGTTGGAGCGGCGGAAATCTGCAAGGTGCGAGGCGAACTCCCGCACGCTGAGTTTTGGTCGTGGTGATTTGTAAGCAGGCTACGTGCTCAAAGCTCAGACCTCCCACCCTCCTTCAGTTCCTCCTCCTCCTCCTCTTCGTCTCCTCCTCTTCCTCAGCTGAGGAAAGTTCAGCAGGAACGAAGGAATATTTCAGAGCAGCGTCGTACAGTTGTGATGTTTAATGAAAGCAGAGCGGCTCTTGGTGAATGGGGAGCAAACCGTGCATGTTGAAGGTAACTGAGTTTTCTCATTGGAAATAAATAATAATAATTTGATTTTTGTTTTAAAATTAATACTAGATGCATTAGTTTTTTCTTTTAAAGAACTCACAACTCAACTGGGACAGCAAGTTGTTTTTTTATTATTATTATTTATTTTTTTGTTGTTTATAATATATATATATATATATATATATATATATAATCATAATATGTAAATTTTATGATTTTTTTTTACATATTGGTTA
>CAEFZY010019139.1:0-22789 GCA_903066815.1 Brachyrhaphis roseni | reverse complement strand
TCATTTGCTGTTCATGATCAGACGTTCACTAAGGGAGTGCTGTTACTGCATTTTAGGTAATAAAATGCTTATTTTCTTATTTGAAGAAGGAGTTGAATTATTTGTTTACTCACATCTTTGATATATTTCTAATTCTGTAAATAAAAACTTAAATGGCTAAATAAAAAAATCAGTAGAATGTGGCGATTTTCTTTATCAGATTAATCATCGGAATAATTGATTACTAAAATAATCGTAAATTGTAGCTGTAAAGTTTTGTTTCACAAGCTGAAAACGCCAACACAGCACTAGACTGCAATAAAACTTTTTTTATAAAGAAGAAAAACAATGGATGACAAACTAGAGTTGAGCTGAGGCGGCAGAGCCAGAGCTCCCATCTGTTTCTGCTATGCAGACTGGGGCATTGTCTGAGGAATGCTGTGGGGTTTTTCCCCGGGTGCCATGTTTTCCTCTCAACTCGACCCGAGGAAACAAGATAAGTGATGGAGAGCCGCTGCGGCTGTGGTGTCTGGACTGCAGGGCCGAATACGTCCTGTCCGCCTGCGTCCGCCTCAGCACAGCCAGCGGGGCACGAGCGCATCGGCCTAATCAAATCACGCACAGCGAGGCAATGCCACGGTTGAATCAACCGCTCCAGTCCTGAGCCAATCACTGGATCCTCTGCCGTAAACCAGAGGACCGAGGACCATGGATCCATCCTGGATTATTACTGAAGGATGGAAATGAAGTAGAGGGATGAGGGAATCAGACTCCACCTGCGTTAATTTAATCTGTGGATTAAAAATTCTGGTATCAGAAACTGAACCAACCATTTAGCAAAGACAATGTTTGAAAATGAAACAGTCAGTGAATGTCTGAAAACGTTTGCAGATGATGTTCGACAAACGTCAAAGTGAAACTTTCAGTTTAATGTAACATCTGAACATTATGTGAACGTTCGCTGAATGTTTAATGGAGTTTTATTTTGACATCTAGAGAACGTTGTCTGCATACGTTCCCTGAACATATCACAGTGACGTTCAGGGAACGTTGTCTGAACAGTCAGTGCTACTTGGACAGGTTAGTTGGATCTGCTGTTCCCAAACTTTTCAGCCCGGAATCCGGAAAATAACAGATCTAGTGTCTGGAGAAATATTTCACTGTATTTATCTAAAAATAAAAATAAACAACTGTCCATATTTTCAAATCAATTTGTTTTTTAGCAATAAAATCTAATTATTTAATTTAATCATTTTAAAATGTAGGTTACTTTATTTAATGAGAAAATGACACATTTATTGATTTCTTAACATTTTTAAAAATTGTTTTAATTTTGTCCCTTTTGGCGCACCGTACTTCTCAGGAGTCACATCACTGTGATTCTGAAAATTATTTCACAACCTCCCACTTGGTGCCTCGCAATGCCTTTGGGGACCTCCAGCCCCAGTTTGGGACTCTTATTAGAGTATATTAGAAAATAATCAGCATCCACTCTGATACACGGTGGTGGCAGCATCAGGCTGTGTACAGGGAAGCTGATCAGAGCTGACAGATGGAGTTAAATGCTGGAGGAAAACCTGCCAGAGGCTGCAGATGGAGTGGAGGTTCACCTTCCAGCAGGACGACCACCAGGAAAAACGGCTAGAATGGCCTAGTCAAAGCTCACACTTTAATTGATGTTCACAGACACTCACCATCCAACCTGACTGAGAAAAATGATCAACATTTCAGGCTTTGCAGGTGAAAAGCAGAGAGAAACGTTTCTCCAAACGCTTGTCTCAGGAAGCCTGAATATAAACGTGTTGTTTTTGTTGGACCATCAAATAAAATGGATTTTTTTCACTTGCAATATTAATATTTGACATATGTGAAAGTCTTCATGATTTTCTCTGGATTAGTTCTTCGTACCAGAAGTATTTAATTGGGCAAAGATACAATAATTCACATGAACACATGTATGAATTTGTCTGCCTGTGAATCTCAGAGGTCTTGTTGGCGCAGAAGGAAAAGGCTGCGAGTGTCTGAATGATTTGCTGAGGCTCTTAAACCAGCAGATCCGTTTATAAGGAGGTATGTTGATACACCAATCTTAGCTGCTGTTTTCTCTGTGTTTTTTGCTGCTCTGCCTGTGATGAGAACGGCAGCTGATCCGGACTGATGCGTTCAGCAGACGCCTGAAGAGGAAAGCCAAGAGAGAAGAGGCTCTTTGCCCAGGTCCAGGCTCTTCAGCGGGTTTCCTCGGCTCGCCGTGTCAGGAAGGCATCCAGACGACGGTTAGCTTAACCACGCATTACATGCTCTAACATGTTAACGGATTGTACAGCCTTTTTTATGTCAAGGCTTAAAAATTCACACTGAATTTTATAATATAATTAGTTGTTGGAGTCTATTAAAATTTTAATCAAGTCAATTTCAGCCTTTTTGCTGCTAAATTATTGTCTAAATATGAGCTAAACAACAAAAATATTTAGTTTTTAACCTGTTATTTACTATCAGATTGGAGAAAATTGTTATTCCATCCATTCAGGAAGCTCTGATCATTCATGGAGCTTCTTTAGAAATGTGGACCGTGGGCGCCAACACGTCCGTGTTGCTGCAACAAGATGTGACCCATATCCGACTTTTTCACTGCAGTCTGAATGGCACAATTTCAATCTTTTCACCCCACAAAAATATCTGATCTGTTCCACTTCAAATGTAAATCTGGATGTAAACAATGGCTGGAAATGACAAGTGATGAAAGCAGTCTGAGTCAGTGAACACATCACATCGCAACTGACCACTCCTGGTCCAAACAGAACCGGATCAGAACCAGGTCAGAAGCTGCAGCTCCACTAAAGGCCGCTGCTGTTAGCTTCCTGTTTATCAGCTTCCTTTGTCTGCTGACCATGCTGTCGCTCTTAGCAACTTTACAATCCATCCAGAGACGGCGGCTATCTTTACTGCTGAAATCAGAGCGCTGCTGGTGCTACGTTCTTCTTCTTCTGCACATGCAGCAAACCGTTCCCACAGAAATCTGATTGGAGTAGCATTTAATTAGTAGCAAAGAAAATTGTATTTAAGCTAAAAATCATAACCCAGTATTGAGACCTGCTGTGTGAACATAGCTGTAGTTTCTGTTCATAAGCCTGTCACTGGGCTGTAGACGGAGCTGGTACTCATTAGCCTCAGACCCACAGAAAAACTGCGTCACTGAAGCGAAGAAACTCCCAGAACATCAACAGGATAATGACGTCTGTCTAATTTTTGTGAAATCTTTGTATTCAAGCGTTCTTTTAAACATCTTTAGTTTTTTAGACGTCAGCTTGAGGTTTCCAGATTTGCACAATAAGTAAGAGTCAAACATGTAGCTCTCAGAGGGTCTCACTGCTGTGCCGTTTGGTTCATGGTGGACTGAGCCCACAGTGGAACGACGACACACACGACTCACGTGCCAAAGCTGAGCGCTGCATGCTAATGTCCTCCTTCCCTTCAGCAGCACAGTTCATTTCCTCGTCTCTGTTCTCCTTATGCAGCTGAAAACTGTCCAGCTTCACATATGTTGCTTTTTATGTAAAAGGACAGTTTAAGTTAAGACACCAGTAAAAGCAAGCAAAGCCAACTGGTTCTGATTCCTCCAAGTATTTCAACCACAGAGACAGAAGTTCACACATTGCTCTAATAACACCACATACCGTAGTGGATTGATGGATATAAGACATGCCAAAATCCCTCTTCTTCTTCTTCTAGCGGAACTGAACTAGGCTATAATTATGTATTATTCTACTTCAGAGAAAACCGACATCTTCTTTTCTGGTAATAATATCATTATATGTGAGACAGAACAAAGATGAATGTCCTCTGAGACAAATGAATGGGATCAAATGCAATAAAACTAAAGACTGAAAAATCTGCCCTTTTCATTCTAAATGCCTAATGGGGATCATGTGTCTCTGGGTTTCACTCTGGGCTTTAGTAACACTGTGGGCTGTTCGTCAGCTCTTCATGTGGGAGAAATGTATATCGCTTGACTAATATACCCAGAAACCTGACATCTAGCAAAGACACATTTGGGATCATTGAGGGATTTAAGAACAAACCAACGTCTGTTTCAACTAGAAAAGGACGTGAAATACACGGAGAGAAGCTGGAATCTCAAGAATCGAGAATTTTTCAGCTTTTCTTCACTTTTAATGAAACAAATGAGAAAAAACCTGAAGAAGAAATATAGGACTCCTTTCCCAGATCTATCAATAGGTTACTGTGCCTTTTTTGAGGCAGGACACGTCAACATCAACCTGCTGGATTTCTCCACAGGTATGCAGCTGATGCACTGCCAGGAGAATACAGATAAACAAAGACCGATGCTCAGATCATCACAACACACAGAAAAACCAATGAAGTTTTCATGGCCATTTGTTATTCACAAGATATCTGCTAAAACAAGCAAACATGATCAGCTTGTGATCTACAGTCTACTATAGATGTAGGAGCTAACACCACTAGCAGGAGCTAACACCACTAGCAGGAGCTAACACCACTAGCAGGAGCTAACACCACTAGCAGGAGCTAACATAAGATCAAAAATGGGAAGATAATGAATGGATGTTTAAAGTGACAATGAAACATTTTTAAGTCTTTGCAACAAACCAATCTAATATATTTGCTAAAACGTTTAGATTCATGCTAACCCTCCGCAGACAGAAGAGCACAAACACCAACACGACTCTCTCCTCTCCATCGGTTTGGTTTGTAGACGCTCCAAACTGCTGGAGGCTTTCCACAAAAACCTTCAGCTTTCACTTTTCCAACTGCACCAAACTGTGTATCATTTTCCTTCCACTCCACTGGGTTTTAGTCTTTGACAAAAAATCGTAACAAAATACTTTGAGGTTTGCGGTTCTAACATTATGAATACTTCTGCAAGTCAGTGTTTGGATTTTGACTGGGACAGTTTAAAGCAAATGTTTAAAAATGACATTTTGATCTCATTACCATGTGTGTGTGTGTTTAAGTCCTTTGTCTTTCTACTGAGATGTGACTGAATGAAGCTAATTATTAAAAATGAGAGAAGAAGCATGCACTCTTTGTGCATGCAGCACACCAACATGCTGCCTGCAGCCTTGCATTGGAATCTTGCAGCTGGATGCAGCAGGCTCAGAGCCTTCAGACTGTTTGGAAGCTGGAGCAGCATTACGCCGACCTCCTGCCTCTGTGCAGAACTCCCCAGTGATCCCGGATAAAGTGTCGCTAACGGCGCCTTTAATCTGCACATCCTGTCAGCGCGCGGCCCGGCTGCAGCAGACGTGGCTCTGGACAGACACGTTGGATGCTGAGGAAAATATTTTGACTGTTCATAAACAGTGGCTGGATAATGTTTGGACGTTTTCTGCAGCAGTTCAAATCCTGCAGGAGGTTGCCTCGCACAGGTCCACATGTTTGTTTGAGTTTATTCCTGTCCAGAACATCTGGAAGTGGGTCAAGGAAAAGTTTCAGGGATCGGGGTATCGGCGTGGATCATCTTGTTGTTCTGGTTTCTGTTTGGGGGAGAAACGGTTTTGGATCATTTGAACTTTTCTGTGAATTTTTTCAACACTTTGAAATGAGTTCAAAGTCCAGCATAAATTCAGCTTGAAAGATGAAAAAACTTCATTCATTCATTCAGTTTCAGTATCTCGGCGTAATGTCATCATGATATCTATTTAGTCAACTCCTCAGCATGATGCGGCCACTTCTCTACTTCACATGTTTTCAGACTTGCTCTGTGTTTACACACTGATTGATGTTGGTCAGACTTTGTTTCTGTTGATTATGATTACTGATTGAAAACAAGTTTTGTCTGATTTAATTTCAGTACTTTTAAGTTTTTTTTCTCCAGGTTGTGTAAATGTTTGGTTTTAGCTGTTGATGTCTAGAATCTGAAAGCTGCATTTGGGAAAAGTTGCAGTTTTTAAGACCCAGAAGGAGACAAAGACAAAGAAGAGTCAAAGTTTAATCAATTATCTGTGGTTAGATCATCAGGTTGTAATGAAAGACAGAGCTGATATCAGAACAGCTGCTTTCAGTCTTCAGGATTTCATTTAAACTCACTACACTATATTAAATTAGTTCAGCGATCCTCTGCTGCTGTGTTATCTGACAAACTAGATTTGCAAACTGACCACATTCCCCTCAGTCCTCCTGAGTGCGAGTCATTTATTTAGAGGCCTCAACATCAGCCTGTTGCTACATCCACATTATGCAGATTTTGAATAAAAAATCTGCATACACAGAGGAAAGTTATTGGTGCAGATTAATGTGTTAAAAGTCTGGAAAGTTGTTTAGCAACATTTAAGTCAAGATAAAGTAAACACATTTCTATTCTAATTTGCTATAAATTCAGAAGGGATTTTTGAACAAGCCACAGATTTATTAATTATGATTTTCATGTTTCATTAATAATGTTCAGGGGTTTGAGCTTCCTGGAGTCAAACCCAGCTGTTCCTGGGTTCCTGGGTTTTTCTCACCAAAAGCAGGAAGTGGACTACAGCAGAGCATTCTGGGTAAATACAACAGAAGGAAACGTGAGTCTAGCGCTCAGAGGGGAAATGGGTCATGGTCTTTTACCGATGACGAAAGAGAAATCCTACAACGGCTAAAATCTGACGGCGCTCCTGCAGGACGTGGCGCTCAGCGTCTTCTTCAGGGATTTTGTCGTTTCCTGCAGTGGTTCTCAGGTGTGAACAGGTTCCTCAAAGACTTTGGTTGCACTGCAGCTGAAAATGGAACAAATGTTGCAATTTTGGTCTAAAAATGGGCCAAGCTTTCTGGATTATCAGGTTTAGAAACACGCAAAGAAAGCAACAAACTCTTCCTGGAAAAGCCCGGTTGAAATCTAAACTAGACGGCCATATAACCTCCCGTCAGAACCTATAACTCTGAAAATGTCAATTGTCTGTCAAAAAAGAAAGAAAATAATTTTTAGGACATTTTGATTGCTTGCAATTGGACAGTGGTAAAACGGAGTGTTTGATGGTTGGAAAAAAAATGTGATTTGCCAAATATTTAGTGCAATGTATATGATTACAGATTTTTATAGTAAGTTTAGTCATTTTAGGTTTTCATAGGACAAACATTCCTGGTGCAGACTGTCAATAAGCAACAGCCTGAGGAAATGGAAACCAACACACTGAAAGTTAAACTTCTGGCTGTAAAACTAAACCTTGTCCTGGAAAGGTTACAGTCGGTTCCTTTTCTCTGCTTTCCACCTTTGTTTTGCATGTCTGTCCTCTCATGATTACATTTGGGAAACATCTACAGGATTTCCAAACTCCTCTAACGGCCAGAAATCCAGCTGGACCTTCTGCAGTGCTCTGCCTTAATTAAAATAATTCAGTCTTATTTGTTCTCAAACATAACCTGTTGCTCTTAAATCTGAAAAATCAGATGATTCTGTAAGGTTACCACACTAAACAGAAACTTCATCTGTTTTTGGAGAGCAGTTCATTTGAGTAATGTCTTTCAGATGTTGAAGAAGACCTCTGGAAGCCAACACACTCATTTTCCACTCTGCTTGTGCAACAAGCTCTCCGCTTTCCATCCCTCTGCGAACAAACTTGTTTTGCTTTCAGCACACATTCTTGAACGCATCTCTTCAAGCTCTCAGACGTTTCTTTTGCTCTCTGAGGTCAGTGATGGAGTGTGTTTACTGTTGTGATGACAATGTGGCTATTGTGCATCTGCATGCTCTGTGACTGTGAAACAAAATATGCAAAGACGGGGAAGAACACGAATAGCAACAGAAATCAGGACCTGACAATGCCGACCCGTCGCCTACACTCTGCTTTAAACAAACATGGGACACATTGAGTTACTCAAACCAGGACTTTTTTTCTTTATTTAGCTTCTCTTATAGAGAAGTGGTCAACTGTTTGAACTGGACACACTCCACCCATCCAAAAACATGCAGATTAATGTCTCAGTAAACCGATTTGACCCAGGCAAAGTAGTTTCAGGGATTAAAATCAATCAACCTGCAGGTGACGGGGTGTGATTGATTTTATTTGTTGCTGACCTTAAGACTTTCAGAGCCATCTGTAGGAGTGGAGCAGGATGCTTTGCAGCATTAATAGGCCTCCCACATTGGTAGGCTCTAAGCTGCAGCATGTGAAAGGTCAAGTGTGAAGCAGCAGCGCAGCGCAAGTTGACAGCCTGAAATAGTAACTAGCTCACAGGCATCGACTCATTTCAGATATTTTCCCCTGAGGGCAGAAATTCCTCTTTGATTTGTGCCTGCATGCCCGGCGCTGAATGAACGCTGCATCCAGAGCCCAGAGCCAGAGGTTTCTGCCTCCTGCCTCTCTCTGGGTCTCGGCTCTGCAGGAGGAGATCTTTTACACATTCTGGAAACTTCTAACTTGGGTTTTACATATAGTGAAAACTGTTTTCCATCTTGCTGATTTTCAGCACAGTTCTGCTAATAGTGGAGCTAATTTTTTGCTTTGTGTTTTTGCTAACTTTGAAATGGTTGAGTGCTTTTAGCTTCACATGAATGATTTTTTTCCAGATAAATTGTAAAATATTAGTTTATTGGCTGTTTTGTAAATTTTCAGTTAACTAAAGTTTTACATTTTAACTGTTAAGAATTCTTCAAACACTCAGAAGTTAATATTTATGCTCTTATTTTGAAGTCTGTCTATGCAGCAGTTTCATTTCCTCTCCTCATGTTCTCTCATTATTTTATGAACTTTATTTCAAACAGCAGCAAAATAAAACTTGAACAGTAGTAAAATAGATATGGACATGAATACAATATGTAAGAGTTTTATAGGACATGGAAATGATGTCAAAATTAAATTGCTGCTTGAGGGTTGTAGTATTTCAAGGGCAGATATAACCTGAACTGTAGCACTTTAACATAAGCTGAACTAATTTTAGTGCCTTTATAGGTTTAGCGCTGCTAATGCTTTTGTTAGCAGTTCTAACCCTTCTGGGGTTTTTTGTCATATATTTTTTTTTTTACATATTTCATTTTAGGATTTCTGTCTGTTTTCTCTCAGGACTTCCTGGTGTCTTTTAGTTGATATCAGCTGGTTCCAACACCACTGATCATTTTCAGCATTCAAAGTTTTCTCAGTTTCTTTTACTCCTTTCCAGATCCTGACAGAGTGCCCTGGTCCTGCATTCACACTCTTAGCTCTGCATGTTTCTACATTACTGGTGTTTTTATGGCTTTAATTGCTTGGATTAAAGCTCAACCATCAATAACATTCTATCAGCCGTCTGCACACATTTGGATCCTCAGTCATCACAAATGTGATCTTTAATGTTTGAAATCTTAATCTCATTTATATACAGCATTGATTTTGTAGTTTAAAGGTGACTGAGTGAGTAAAATGTGTCATAATGTGAAGCTTCAAAGCAATAATTTCATTTTTCTGGATTCTGACAACAGAAACAAAAATCCATGTGAAAGATGGATAATAGGAATATGGCTGCATTCAAACTCAGTTTATGTGAGGACAGCGGATAGGACAGACCTTGACAGACATAAATAACCTGGAGAGCACCATGTGAGCAGAGCTTCAGCAACACAGTAAAATTCACACCCAGAAACATATCAAGCATTTATTTCTTGGTAGTGTCATAATCACTGCCAGAAATATTTCTGTCTGTTTTAAATGAGAAACAGGAGACCTCAGGCGTTGGTTCCCTCACAGAGACCCAAGCTGAGCAAATCTGACCAACAGATCCAGAAATCAATGATCTCAGATCTCACATCACAAAGCCACAGATCGTCTGTAACTCTCCTCACTCCAACCATCTGCTGCCCATCGTCACGCGCTGACACACCGTCCTCCTGGCTGGGACCAGTACAAGCTGCAAGGACATGAATAAATAAAACGTCAAAAACACAAAGCAGTGGTGGATGTGTAGACACTGAATGGTGAAACAGAAAACATGGATAATAATGAGTCCAGATTTCAGTCAGCTCAGTTATAATCTGCCATTTTAGAAATAGTTTTAACTTTCTGCTCCTCTTAGCAACTTAGTAAAAGCTTTGTTAAAAAAGTCATTTTTAGTTTTTTTTCTATTGCTTCTCAAATGTTTTTAGAGAGAAAGACAACCTGAGTTACTTTTTATCAGTTGAAAACTCTACATAAACCACAGGACCAAAAACTGGAGGTTCCACCAACTAGAAATTACTGAGTTTATTTCAAATGTACACAGAGATGGAATATAAATGGAGAACGGTGGGAAAATGGCTTTAAGAGGAAGAGACTAAAAGACAAAATGCCTCTACATCTGCAAAAACAGAGAACAAATCTTTGAGACCTTTACAGAACAACTGAGAGTAAAATACTCAGGTTTAGACTTTATTTATTGCAAAGAAATTCCAAAAGCTTTTCTGCCAACAATATAAAAGTATTTACATATAGATTAAAAACCAAGAAAAATCTGAAATTAATATAAGAAATGACAATCTGTTTTCTGCTTTACTGTTTGTTCAAACATTTCCTGTTCAGGGTCAACTCAGACACATGAGACAAATCGCACCAAGGGTCAAGTTAGAATCACTTTAACTGAAATACATATTTTGTAAATTCCACTCATGCATGATGAGAACATTAGACCCCCCACACATTAGGACCTCACCCTGTGTTCAAACCAGAGATGTTCCAGCTGTGGGTGGAACATCTCTGAACTATTCAAACAAAACAACAAATGAATTCCTTCAATAAGACAGATCTAGTTCAATCCTCATATTAAGAGTTTCAGAAGTTTTATTTGTATGAAGCGACATGTTATTAAAATGCAAAAACAGATGCAGATGGATTCAAACCATCCAAAGAAAAGCACTTTGGTTAGCTAACAGCTACTAGGACCCGTCTGACAGGTGCGACTTATGCATTAGTTGTTGATCAGTGGCAACCTTGTGTCGTCTGATTGCTGATGTAAATTTATGTAAAGTTAATGCTAATGTACTTCTGAACTTAGCAGGAATTTGTAATGCATTTGGAAAAAAGCCAACAGGAGGAAAAAGGACGAGTGAAGACGCACGTTTTCCCAACAACATAAAGTCCTGAACTGATGGGACTCGTGGCTCTTTACCACCATCTGAATCTTCAGCATTGATTCCCTTCAAAGAGCCGTTGAGCTGATCCACTTTTGAAACTACATTTTTCTCTGAACAAGTCAAATTATTCCCGATATAGCTCTGTTAAATGTTTTTGTGGTGAAATTCACAAATTGAACCATCTGTATTAAGTAACAAACTGGAGTATTTT
The DNA here is from genome assembly GCA_903066815.1 of Brachyrhaphis roseni. NCBI lineage: Eukaryota > Metazoa > Chordata > Actinopteri > Cyprinodontiformes > Poeciliidae > Brachyrhaphis > Brachyrhaphis roseni. The sequence goes on along the minus strand of CAEFZY010019139.1, from coordinate 11,564 downwards.
CTTACTGAAAGAAAAATATTTTCATCAACCATACAATTTTTACAAGTGTTGCTGAGAAAATTGCAAGAAAGCAAAGAACATCTGTCACTAAGTGACTCCAGTTCCATCGTTCAGGGTAAAAAAATCGTTCAAAAGAACCAGATTGCTTGTGAACGCCACATCACTAAAGTCTTTAAAATAGGTTCTATAATTATGGTTAAATGTTTTACTGTCAGAAGTTCCTCCTCTTTGTTGTCTCTATGTGGGTGTGTGTGTCTAAGGGATCTGGGGTGTGTATCTCGACTGGCACCAAGCAGTCTCTGCAACATCTAAGTTACCAAGTGTTCTGTTGCCAACCTGCTGGAACCGGTTCTGCAAATAAGAAGAAATTAAACTCAATTGCAAGTAATAGATTAAGAACCTTTCTTCCACCAAGTCTGAAAACTCTTGAGGGAAGGTGTGAAAGTTTATTTAGCTGTTATAAGACTAAAACTGTTCCAGGCCTGATCAGCCTGCTCCACAGTGGCCTCCATACCAGAAAGGTTGCAGTCATAATTAGTTGCAGGTGACGTCCTCCGCTCCGACTCCAAGTCAAGCAGAACTAAAGATTAATTAATGTCCCTGGGTTGAACCTGAGTATTACATCCAGCATGCATAGTGTTTTTAAATGTCATTAGGTTGTGCAACACATTTTTGCAGATCATATCTGTCCTGTATTACAGGAAATTCCACACAATGAGATCTGGAAGACTGTCAGCTGGAAAAGTGATGGATAGATACATAAGACATCTGTGCTGATGATCTGAGTTCTTGCAGAAATGGAGTCTGGTCTTTATCGAGCCAATAAGACAATTACGTTTACGCCGATCATCATGAAGCTATAACTTTTAAGTATAATGACCTGGAGCAACATTGTCTGTGGTTCAGTTGTGGCTTTCAGAAAGAAATGAAACTGAGCTCAGAATGTACCCATCTTACATGACAAACGCTTCCAAAGTTATGAATCTCCACTGAGATAATCACCGTTTTTTTCCCAGTGCGTTTTTGTCCTTTCAGCTCCTTAGTCTGTCTTTGTGGAATCATCTGGAAATCTCATGCAATCACATTAATCTCCCTGATTTAATTCCTTTTTATCCTGTAAACATTTGCCACTGCATGATAAGGGATTTGCAGAATAAAGGCAGAATGAAGAGGATTTTTTCTCACCACTTTAGTAAGAAGTGATTCTCTTTAAAACCCCAGATCAGTTCAAACATCCCAGCTTCCTTTAACTAACGTCTTGATTCATCTGTGCATTTTTCCACAGATCACAGGATCTCTACAGAAACGTCAATTGTTGCTCATTTCAGCTCTTTTTTAACATATATATGAAGGAGATTCATATGTTGATGTTGAAATGATTCTTGGGATTTATAACAAAGAATTCATTTCTTTTTGCTGCCATCATTTCCCTTTTCATTTGCAGCTGTAGTTTCATCCACAGTAATGGTTTCTGCCCTATAGGTTCAGTTGAACTGAAGCAGGGCAGCGTGGCGGGAGGGACAGTTGGTTGCAGTAGAAGGTTGTGGGTTTGAATCCCAGCCTGGGTTCACATGTTTCCTCGTTTAAACTTACACAAATCAAAGGACTTTCTTCATAAACTCTGTGGACTTTACAGCATCAGATCACATTAACGTCTTAAAAACCCAACAGAAATCGTGTTTAACTTTGACCCCACTCAGCATTCTCACCCGTGGGTTTGAAGCCACGGCCGTGACGCCGTATGAGGCGTGTGGAGGGGAGTGTTGGAAAGAGTAGGAGCTTCTTAAAGAGACAGTGCCCAATTTCAAGGCTTCAATTTGCAAAGTCAAATATACACAACATTTTTAAAGCAACTGAAGGCAACACAATTATTGGTTTGTACAATAAAATGTCACTGTGCCTGAAAAACAATACTGAGCCTTTTAATGACATAGAATTTAATAGTTTCATAAACAACAAAAGCAGATATCTTGTAATAAATAAAGTTTTTTCTTGGTTAAATTAAGGACACATACAATCATTCATAATAATTTAGCATTTAGCTGTGCTAAATTCAGCATCCTAACAGCATCTAGTCGACGCAGACACACACATCATCTGTCAACCAGCTTTTCACTGTTTCATTTTCTGAATGAGTCTGGTCCAAAAAGCCCAAAAATCTTCAAAAGGATGTGGTTTTCCTCAATCAGAGCAGATTACTCCAATGCATTTCACACATAAACACACATGGCCAACCCTTAAAACAGCCTTAATTTAATCTGCGCTCCATTTGGCCCTCAGGTTGTTAGTTTTTGTGATTATGTCTGCAGACGTGTTGTCGGAGTGCTGTGCAGATGACGGTGAGTCCGGCTCAGAAAAGTGTCCAGGTTATCGTTCATGTGCCAGATCCTAACAGGACCGCCTTCAGTGTTTCCATCATTCAGTTGAACCATCTGTATTGTTGCTGTCGCCTCTTATCTCTTTCCATAAACCTAACATTCCCTTTGATCACACGTTCCTTAATGAGTTAGCTGCTTTTCTCTGGAGCTTTTAATTGGACAGCATTCGTTATTTTCCCAGGTTTTCCCCTTTAGCTGGTCGTTATGAAGTGTCTTCTAATCAGTTCCCCTCTCGTTCATTAGCCATACATCACACGTTGAAGTGTGTATATGTATTTAATGTAACCCAAAGCGTGTCATTTCCTGTGTTTAGGACGTTTTTATTCCAAACTGAGCCTTGGCAGGAAGCTGCTGGGGGGTTGATTGTGGATCTCTGCAGGTTGGGGCCAATGTCACCCATATCCCACTTTTTCACTATTCTGTCTGAAGATTGTCAAAAGTATTCCTTTGACTTATGATCTGGTGACGATGCTGTCGGCTCTGAATAACTTTAAAATCCATCCAGTGGCGGCCATTATTAGTGTGGGTTAAAGAACTAAACTAACGGTCTAATGAACAGGATCTTCATTTTAACCTTCATGAGACATGAACATGTTCAGAATTTGTCATAAGGCTCATTCATATTAAAAATAACCTACTCAGATGGGAATGATGACCAGAAGAAAGACACACTTCATCCACAGCAGCTTTGTTCTTCTCACAATGAAAGCCACAGTTTGTTTGTTCCCATCTGAAACTCATCACTTCCTAACAAACAGAGGTTTGGCCTTCAGCGACTGACAGCAAAAACCCCAGAACCGTCTGGTGTGTCAGCGCAAATCGCATGGAAAACAACAGAAATGATGCAGCGGCAACAATATCTGCTACTGGGAAACAAAACTCCCCATCTGCTGAGTCAGCAAATGTACAGATGGACTCAAAAACAATCTAACTTACAGTTCACCCTCTGAGAAACTAAACGTGACAGGCAGGTTTCATGTTAATTATGGTTATGAAATTCACCGTCACATCAAAGCAATACGTGACTCAGTGTTAGTTTACAGATCAAATTATTGTTTTTAATCTGTTTTCTGTAAAACTGCAGAAAAGTTTGAGCCACATGCAGAGATCTGCTGCTGTGGGACTCTGAGCCCTGCAGGGCCAGCGTTAGCTCTGTAACAATAAAACAGCATAATCTGTACAAACAAACATGAAAAGTGGAAATAATTTATGTTTTAATCTGCTTCAAGGCTTTGGCATTTCAGAAACTTTAACACAGATCATATTTTCACCACTATTTGTTGTAGCAAAATTCACAAAGGGATAATATCGTCTTTTTCACGTCATTCTTCTTAACAACAAGCCTTGTGCACAACTCATCACATAAGAAAACGTAAGCTTTTTCAAGCTTATAAATCAATAAGAAGTCAGGGAAGAATGGGCCTACTGCAATTTGTTTCAGAAGAACAGAAGAAAAAGTTCAACATTTTTGTAAACCTGAGGGAATGTCTTCTGAAGTTTGTAGATCAGACCTCATCGCTCTTCCTGCTCTATCTGGGGTCCTGAGCAGCACTCGGGTCAGCCTGTGTGCCCATCGACAGCGTCTGCTGAAGAACTCATTGGCCATATGGTCTGCAGATTTGCACCATACGTTATTTTGGATTAGCATGGAAAAGAAGATGTTTGATTCATGTCTTCTTGCTCAGCTTCTTATCTTTTTCACAGAACACATTTTACTTCACAAGAACAAAAACAAGAGAAACCAAAAACACATGAAAACATGGAATAAACTCAACTTTATGTTGTGTTCTGTGATTTACTGCAGCGTCGCCTGGGTTCGCTGTGCAGCATGTTCTCCATTTAAATGAGTTCAGATTGTGAACCACGGAATTAAAGTGAAGATATGTCAATAGTTTTAAGCAAAGGAGAAATTGTTTTAAAGGAATAGAGGGAGAAAACTACTTCTAATGATTGTGTGCATTTCACTTTGGTTTGAGGAATATCTTTTACTTTGCAAAAGCCTCAGATCTCCATATTATATCACTTTTGATAAATTTGCATAAGCAGTAATGGTGGAGGAGTGCAGTCTTCTGCATCAGAACCAGGACTGGTTCTGTTCTGGGAACTGTTCTGGACCTCTCCAGAGGTCCAGAGCAAAGGATCCTTCATAAAATCATGAGCATTGCAGATGAGCCTGAATATTGTCTTAAATGTTCCTAACTTGTATCAAGTCAACCAGAGCCTGTCAGCAAAACTTTACATTTTGTTAGAATATGAAACTAAAGTCAGTCACTGGTGGAGTCGTGTGATGCTTCATGTGTTGGTAGCGACTAATAACCTGGAAATACAGGGCTGGTATTGCCAATTCCTAAACTTCTGGCTTTTAGGTGTTTTTGTGTTTTTTTCCTTTGAATTATTTTATCCAAACCTACAACAGAATCTGGACAACATTTATAGGTAACTACAAACCACTTAAAGAACATACTAACATGATTTGTGTGCATCTTCTTAAAAAGGTGCAAAAAATTATAATTCCAGAGCAAATCAAAACTAAATCTTTCTTGACGTAGAAATGAGAAACTACAATATAAAAATAAATACAATTTTGATAGGGAATTTGAAACTACCTTAACTCATCAATCCGATACTGATACTGACTTGGTATTGATATTATCGATACTTTGCTGTACTGTGGCTGTTAGTTCTCACGTGTGTTTTTAGGACGCTAAATCAGTCAGACATGGAGGAGAAACTTCACCAATCAAAACTCATCCACCACAGCTGATACGGCACATGCAAAATAAAAGGTCTTTTAGAAAAAACTATGTCATTCATTGTCCTTATTCCAACAACATCCATGCATTATTTGCCTCCATTTCAAGCTTCCATATTTCATTTAACTTATGCAGAAAGGTTCCAGTAACCTTTCTGTTACGTGCATCAGCAACACTTGATGCACGTCCATTAACTTTGGTACAATCAAAAAGATGCTTGGCTCCTGTCACATCAATGGACGAAGGCTGTAACTGCATCACTTCACTCTATTAAAAAACCACAGTGATGACAGAAAGTAGAAACTAATTACACCAAGTTGTTTCTTCCCCTGCTGGAGCCTGCTGCAGGCAGGGAGTGAGTTCCACCAGAGACAAGCAGAAAACTGCAGACATAAAGGGGCAAAGTTTCTTTTCCATTTTGCAGCTAAAAGTTTATTATGACAAAAACACAGAAATTCTGAATTTCTGTTGAGGAATTTGGGGAAAACGTTTTTTAAAGGCGCACAAGAAGGATGGTTTCTACTTGATGAATGTGGGTCACCTGATATTAGAGATATTAATTAGGGACTAATCCTTAATCCTCAGATTACAGATTAACTGCAGGTAGATGGAAATAATTGTAAACAACAATGAGCGACAGAAAAAGACAAATTTTATGATGATTTGTTGGCTTTACTAAACATTTTACTGGATCAGACTTTTGATGTATTCTGACTTTAATTTTGAAACATTTTAATTCTGAGAGCCTCAAATTTTTTGACCTGAGGATTTGCAAGTAAAAATGAGCAGGATTAACAGGTAGCAGCTATTTGCAGCTGCTAATCCTCAGATAGTTGAGCTACAACATGGAAACCTGCAGGCTGAAAGGAATCGTGACGATGACAGGGATCATCTTCAACACCTTAAACTGGAATGAATCAACTTCTATTTTTGTTTCATTTTATTATTATTATTATTTCTGTGCTTGTTTACACCTGCAAAGAAGGCAAAAGAAAAAAATCTGTTTCTGTCAGTCCACCGGATCTTCCTCATGACCTGCTTCCGTCTGTTTGTGGTTACAAAAGTGCAACATGGAACTGCAAGAAAATTTTATTTCCTTTTTTTGAATCAGTAAAAATGTTTAGGATGAAACAGTTTGTTAAAAATGTGATAAAAGAGATTTACATGAAGGTTTTTGACAGAGACTGGGGGTATTTTTAAGAACTAAGTTATTCCATGGTAAGAGCACAGGAACAAAACAATGAATTTCAACATTATTCTTTGATTTACTCATTAATTCATAAGATCTCAGCTTTGTGAACCCGGCTTTATTCATAGGTTGTTCCAGCGCCTGCAGGAGGCGTTGGGATATAATACAATTTATGTTTAAAAAAAATTTAAATTACTGGTAAGATGCAAACATTTCACAACTTTCCCACATAAACTTTAAAGATCATCCAATCTGTTGAAGAAGATTTATGCTCGTCTTTAACTTTATATCCCTGAAAGTGACAGATTATAGTCCCAGATCTCTGCAAATTGAAGCCAAAGCAGCCTACTTTACATCAGATTATCATTCCCAGCAGTGCTTTCCCAGAGTGGGCGCTCTCATTCTGCCAGAAGTGGAGTTTATTTAAGGCCAGCTCTGAAACTGTTCCCTCAACTAGCAACACTCAAAAATGATTAATATGCACAGAGGGGCCAGCTCAACACCGCTATTAAGAAAACGAAAGCAGCAGAAATAAAAGTCAGAAGTGCGCCATCCATCATCAATTTGAAAAAAGTGACTTCATTTTAGAAGATTGCTTGTGAGGGTGATCAGTTTGTTCTGCAGAGCTGGACACATTTTCCTCCTCACTGCTCTCATTCCACTTGTTTCATTTGGGTCCAGCATGTTTACAACATGTCACAGGATTCACTAAACCAGCAGCTGAACTATTTTTACGCTGATAAACATGATATTCCAATTTGATCCTGGTCATGACACCATCACAGCACATCTAAATGCCAACTTTTAAAAAGTTTTTCTTTCTAAAGACACACAGCTTATCAAGTTGTTCACTTTGCAAAAATCCCTGATACTCAGCAAACATGAGGCGACGGTGAAACGAAACGTCCCACTTCTAGCAGAAGGAACCGTTCAGCAGAACCTGCTTCAGTAGAAACCGCTGGAACCAAACGGGCTTTTGAGAGCAGCAACACAAACAGCTCACAGATTCTCTGATCCACCTTAGATACAAAGAAAAAGAGCTGAAGGCTAACCCTAAATATCAACATGTTGTAACTTTCCTTATTCTAAAGTCTAAAACCTGAAATAAGAGGATGGTTCTATGAACATGAGAAAGAGAGGAGAGAGACTTTCTTTCCTAAAGGTCATGAAACGTTTTCAGCTGTGAATAACTTTATTTAGGTGAACTGACGGGAACATTTTGCAGATCCCTGTTATAGAGTAAAACAAGGCTAATATTTGTTGCTTGGGTGTTAGAAACGTGATTTCCTTTCCTGGGATAAATAAGAAATGTGATCAGTCTTCATTGTGAGAACATTTCTTATTAAAGAACTGAATATTTAATGGAGCATCCCTCATTCTTCATGACTGCGCTCCTTTTCTTTTAAAGACGAAGCATTGAGGGAGACCAGACCTTCTGCAGTCGCTCTGTCTGTGTTCCCTTCAAAAAGTGTTTAAAGCAGACACTTGTGGAATATAAAACCCTTCCACGCTTTTCCATTTTATGTCTGAATTAAAGACATCTGATGCTATTTCCCTTCAACCACCAAAGGGAACAGAAAGTGATCATCGCCCTGCTAATGAGCTGACTGACCTGCTGTTTGACCAAACTGCTTTAATTGTTTCCAGGTCACTTGCTTGCTTTCCAGCAGCAGTTAGCTGGATCTCTGTTGTTCTTTGGTTCAATTAATCAAAGCTCAATTTGGAATAAATGATCGTGTTGGAGGGAAAGTGCAAACATCATTAAAGGAGCATTTTATGTGTGGAAAGATCCAGTAAAAGATTACCTGCAGCAGTTCTTTTCTCCTTGTTAAGAACCACAGAATTGTGACTCCATGTAAACTTTCTTCATTTTTCCATTCATTATTATCCAGCAGTAAATATTCTTGGTGCTGAAAACTTTTGTACAACAAAATCTGTTGTTTTATCCTCGCTCTGTGAAAAACTGCTTTACCAAACTTTTCTCAAATCTTTAGTGGCTGATGAAAATAAACCTGCCATTTCTGCAATTATTCTGCTTATGAATGAAATTTAAACCGTAATGTTAGCAATGAAAGCAGTCAGAGAAGATTTTATAAATTTGTAACTTTTTTGCATAAAGATTTGCAAATAATAATCCCCCTTTAATCCCAATCTGGGACAAATTAGCGACCCAAATCTAACGAGGGAAAAAGTGGCGCCATCTGCCACTTCTGAATCCATTTGCTCACATTTTGTGATCTGGAGCTTCATGATCAAACTTAGGAAAAAATAAATATCTGCATGAGTAAAAATGTTTTTTCAACTATAAAATTGCCAAATATTCCTCTTGCCAAGATAATCCAAAAGAAGAACTGGTCCAACATGGACAGTTATTATCTGAAGCCAGCAGTGGATCTGCTGACTCAGTTGGACCGAAGTGGACAAAACTTAAAATCCTGACCAAACAGAAAGGAGGTTTTCTGGAAAATAGAGAAATTTGTCAGTTTTACAGCTGAATGAGTTTCACACTGGATTAACTGCACTGCTGCAATATCTATAAATTAACTTTAGCTGGAATCTTCATCAGCCTTGAGGTAAATTATAGCCCAGATCATGTTTGATTCCTGGATGAGAATCTTTCTGCACCCGGTTATTAAATCCAGCCTCAGGATGGTTTCAGGAAAACGGGTTCTCCGTGTTCCACTCTGGTTGAGGTTTTGGATCGTTCCTTCTTTCCCCTGCTGTGACTGATGACCTTCAGTGTGCCAGGCCAAACCCAAAGCTGGCCCGGCCGCCGTGTTGACTTCTGGTCAGAGCAGACGTCTGACAAGTGGTACCACCCAGTCGGGAAGCGGTACCCTCCGGCCCAGTGATCGTCAGTAGGAGGTCCAGTCGCTCTCTGCCTCGACCCGCATAAATCTCTTCAGATGAGGTCGGATCATTTTTCCTCTGCGTCTAAAAATATCCATATTCAGGGTTTCTGCAGGTTTCACCAACTGAAATGTATAACTTTAAGATCTTTTTAAGATCATTATGAATGAAATTTAAAACTTGTCACAACAGAAATCAAGCTGTTTTCTTTACAAACAGCATAAAAATCCAGGGTTTTTTTGTATTCCTTTAAAACACAACATGTGAAAAGTGATTTTCTTTGTTTACACCTCCAGACGTTCGTCCGCTCAAACTCAAAGTTTATCCCAAAAATGGATTTCTGGCATGATTGAAATAACACCTGCAATTTACTTTTGTAAGTAGCATTTATCCTCAACTTTTGCAGGCTTGAAAATTGTCCTTTTTTCCTCCTTTGGGCCCAAAGTTAACTACTATGGGTTGTAAAATTTGACACGTGAAAGCCTGGGTCAAATAAAACATGCACAGGTTACCAAAGTCAGTGGAAACAAATCCGACGGGAAACATTCAAATATGGCAGCAATGATTCTTTTATTACCTAAAACTATGTTTAGTGGTTGGCATGAAAGTCATATTTAGTCCTATTTCATTTCATTCATTATGTTTGTGCAGTTCTGGATGTAAGAACTTTGTAAAACTTGTTGAACTGGTAACATTAATAAAAACGTTTGAATGCTCAGTTACTGCTGAGGACAGTTTAAAGCTGTCCTGATGATGGTGATGATGATGATGATGATGATGATGATGATGATGGTGATGATGATGGTGATGATGATGATGATGATGATGATGATGGTGGTGATGATGATGATGATGATGATGATGATGATGGTGATGATGATGGTGATGATGATGATGATGATGATGGTGATGATGATGGTGATGATGATGATGATGGTGGTGATGATGATGATGATGATGATGATGATGATGGTGGTGATGATGATGATGATGATGATGATGGTGGTGATGATGACGATGATGGTGATGATGATGATGATGATGGTGATGATGATGATGATGATGGTGATGATGATGATGATGATGATGATGATGATGATGATGATTCCTCTCTGTCTGTCTAATATAACCTTCCATGATGAAAGTGTAATCAGTGTTACTCATTTTCTCTGTCATAATATTATGACATATAATCTGTACATTAAAACATTTTGATTTACTTTAACAGTTATAATGTACAAATCTACAATTAGATAATAGGAAGATCACCTGTTGTCATTATAAACATCTGAAGAAACAATTTTAATGAAAAGAAATGAGTTTCCTGTCTTGTTGTATTTGGTTCTTATGTTGAAGGTATAAAGTTATTGTAAGAATGTGTAGAAATCCCTGGTGAGAAGCTGAGAGCAGATCTTCCTCTCTGGCTTTATGAATCGGAGGCTGGAGTTACGTTAATAACTATAAAATCTAAAAACGTTTCTGGTGTTGTGTGACTTTGAGCAGGTAAAAGAAAACGGTCCCGTCATCCTGTTGGGTCTGCATGTGTGAGTCCAACTCGGCAAGCTGCCGGGATGCCACATAACTTCACGCCAAACATCCCTTCTTTCTTGGAAAATAACCCGCACGAGTCACTGCTACACAGAAATACATGGACGTAACAAATGGAAGCAGAAACACATGAAGAAGAGATAAATACCAACGGGGTGTTTTCCTGTAACTGCAAATTAAGTTAGCTATAGCTCCCAGACAACGGCACATTAAAAACAAATCAACATTTCCACTATAGTCCATATTTACTCTCCCACAGTACAAAGTTATTTACTCCACTGTAAACAGCTCCCTTCCACACAAAACACCAGGAATAAATATGGACCTTATTTGTCTTTGGTTTGCAAATATGTGCAGATAATAAACTGTAAGAGCCGAAACTACTCATTAAAACTATAGTTTCTGCTTTGCAATAATGTTTTATTGCATATGAGGCCCAGTTGTGTCAGGTTTGTGATTGTAGAAATCAACTCTCAGGGGTGGAATTCATTCACCACAAACTTGCATTGAAGAAGGCTGCCCCCTAGAGGTTCTTAAAGGTCATTGAATCTGAAGTCAGTCAGTGTATAGTTCAACCTGAGATGGCCTAGAAGAAGTTTTCATGTTCAGTTTGAGAACTGACAGAAATGCTTTTAGCCTAGCGTAAATCAATCAATCAATCAATCAATCAATCAATCAATCAATCAATCAATCAATCAATCAATCAATCAATCAATCAATCAAATTTTATTTGTATAGCACATTTCAGCAGCGAGGCATTCCAAAGTGCTTTACATCATATCAGAAACAGAAACAGCAGCAGTGAAAACAATAAAACAACAATAAAAACATGACATTTAGTCAAGT
>CAEFZY010019136.1:0-10722 GCA_903066815.1 Brachyrhaphis roseni | reverse complement strand
TTAACAAAAACATAAAGAAAAGCGGATTAAATTATATGCTTTCATTAAGTAAAGCCTGCTACACTGCAAAAACACAAAATCTTACCAAGTATTTCTGGTCTAGTTTCTAGTGCAAATATCCTGGTACACTTGAAATAAGACAAAACTAAATTACAAGTAACTGTTCAATAAAATACAGGAGCTTGTTTTAAGGCAGTAATTAAGAAATATTAATTATGAATCTACCAGAGGAACTACTACTTTTTTTAATTAATATTAAGGAATTATTGACTTAAATCAAGCTCTTATGTTGTGCTGAAATGTTACTTGTAAATTAGTTTTATTTTATTGCAAGTGCACTAAGATATTTGCACTAGAATCTGGACCAAAAATACATAATTTATTATTTTTTTTGCAGTGCATCAACACTAAAATATTCCACCAGGGATTCCGAGCTGCGTTCGTTCGTCTGCAGATTGAATCAGATCTGAGAATATTAAGTAATATTCTCAGTTGAATATTACTTAAAAGAAGCTGGCCTCATATTTTATAAGTCGTCAGATCCTTTGAGAAACGGAAAGATCACAAATGTATTTTGTCCTGTTATGTCCAGGAGATGCTGCCGGCGACCTTCACATTCTAACCTCTGACCTTTTAAAGCCTCCCGTCTCTTGAAACAGCTGCACTGTAAAAGAAAGTTTTTCAGATTTTTCTTTAGTCAAAACAGTTTACATGCTGTGATTTATAAAATTCATCACTACTTCGCCATTCTGTAGATAGTCTCACCTGCTCCACATGATCTATTAATGAGCTCCTTGTTAGCCGACCAAGTGCTCTGAAGGTCCTGTTGACAGAAATGAGCGATTGCCGTTATCTAACACTACACTTTGACCCCCCCGCTCTCCTCTCATGCTACATAACATGTTTGCTGCTATGCTGTCCTTATTTTTCTTTTCCCATGTGCTCTGCTGCTTTCAGCTGTTTTTTGTTTTTTTTTTCCAACTCAAACGCCCACAGCGTACAATACGAGAAAGGGAAACGGGCGTCATCGGCGACCCGTTGCATTCAAGACTCTGAGCGCCTTCACTTATGCAAGCGTTCGCGGAAAGGCTGCTGTGAAACACCACTGGCGTTTAATTTGTACTTTAAAGAGGTGATTTTTGGAATCACCCGACGCTGAACCATCAATCCTGCTGTGATGACGCTGCAAACTGACATTGCTTTTGTTTTTTTGTTGTTGTTTTTTTTCCCCCCTTTGTTTGCCTTGTTCCAACTCGTTTGGATAATGATGATGACCTCTGTGCATCAGGTGCCAGTTTTCTTTACGATCAACCCAGGGGTTGGTCACCATGTACCACCTGTTGGTTTTTGTTTTGTTTTTGTTTTTTTTTTCCTAAACTGGAAAAACCCATAATATGTGTTGCCTTTCCTAAATGTCTGCCTGGTTTCACTTTGTTCGTGCCCTTCAGCTTCTTTTCTTTTAAAGTTCAAAAAAGTGTTTTTGTTTTGCCTACATTCTTTTTGTGTCTTTTTTTTGGGTGGGTGTTATTGATTATAGAGTGGAGTTGGTCACATTTAGAGGGATGCCAGTTATTTTCCCCCTTCGCCATTTCATACCTTTGTACTTTTCGTCATTTCACAGCTAACTGTTTTCAGTGCGATATAAAGCCGTTTTTTTTGTTACTGGACATTTCACACCAACCGCACTTCAATTCGTACCTGGCAACGAAATCTGCCGCGCGCACGCTTCGACGACCGCTGATGTAAAGTGACTTGCATCGTTCAAGGCAACCCGACAAGATCACAACCTGTTTGTTTTCAGAGCGCGCGGCTGGAATAGCAGAACCAAAAAGGTGTCGTAATCTGCCCAAATTTATTCAAGTTTTTGGATAATAATTAATTAATATTATGTGGGAAGTTGCTCAATTATTTTTGATATGATTAAGGTTAATAACCGTCTACATTTTAGAAAATAACCTTGTTTTTTTTTTTTTAAAACTATTTACCTGTTCCTAAATGTATTTAACCACAATACAAAGCGATATGCAAAGGTTTGCTCACGTTGGCGTGAAATGTTTTGTTTATGAGGTCGGGATAGAGGTACGAGGAAGGGGCGAAATGGGAACGCTAAACCAAGAATTACCAACCGAAGTTGTCTTGGTAGAAATTTGGTTAGGTGCAAAAAGGTTTGGGAAAAAAAAATCTAAAATAATTATATAACCATACATAACAGACAGGAGAAAAATGTACTTGGGAACATTATACAAGGCACGAGCTTTCATTCTTCTTATCCTTTTTGTATTGTTTGATTTTTACGATTTTCATAAAAAAAAAAAAAATCTTACCCCTTTCCCTTTTTTCCCTTTTTTTTTTATTTAAATTTTTTTTGGTTGGCATAATAGAACCAGTGCGGCTGCTGTGAAACCCTCTCTGGTTATTGTGCAGAGATGTTAATCAAACACCTTCCCTTGTGCTGTGAAGTTTCCTGGAAAGTCTCTCATTTGAACACGTGTCTCTGTTTTCCCGCAGAGCGCGTTGTCTCTGAACGGATCGTCCCGAATGGTTAATGATGTTCTACCTTTACTGCTCCTCATTTGCCTTTGCCTTGATGTCACATTACAACATGTAGCTATTTTGAGAAGATATGCTCTCTATATGATAAAGATGCTATTTTTACTTCCAGCCTCCTTAATGATTGTACAAAAGTCATGATTTTTATATCGGTCTAAACCAATCCCGATTCTGTGTAAAAGATGTTGAGAATCCCTGACAATTATTATTTTTTTGCTATTTTTTTGGATGTAAGTGTAGTAATGCATCTTGAATAATGTCTGTGGTGTAATTTTAAAGGTTCCTTATTGTGGAGCTTGGGGTCCATTTCCAGCCGGGACCACTTCTTGGTAAAAAAAAATAAATAAATAATGAAGCGTCGGCCTGAGCTGCAAACGATCAGCAATGGAGAAATCTAAACTAAAAAGCTATGCAGTAACTAACTCATCTGTTAGATCTCTTCTTTAGCAAACAGAGTTGTCTTGCTTGTAAATACTTCTTTTTTTGGTTTTGTTATAAATATGCAACCCAGTTAGTGTTTCCTCTCTGTGAAATCCTGCGTGAAACCTGATGGTTTCTGTCCTGCTGATTCTGCCGTCGACTTTCGTTCATTGGATGTTGTAGAACCGGTTATGCATAGACTGAAACATGAGTCCTCGCACAAAGTTCAATAGGTTCGAGTTACTTTTGAACGTTAACGTCACGACAAAAAAAAGAAAAACACGCAGATCTTTGCAGATTAAATCGATTAAAGTGGTGAAGGGAAGAAATCTTTAAACGGTTGTTTTTGTTTTTTGTATTTGCTCGTTTTTCCCGTCTCTCGTTTCCTCCAGCGCTTTCCTAATATGGTCAAACATCCTGTTGCTTCAGCATATCCAGCCTTTAAACTGTCCTTTTTGAGTGCTCAACTGGCAGGACAGACCTGATCACCTTTCTGATTGTACAGAGATTTGTATATAATAATATTAAAAATAATGACAATAATATGACGTATTACAACACCAGCAATCTGTCTGTTGATAAAGTGGTTTTAACAGAGCCTGGCTTTTCCAAGCGCAACTCTGCACTTTTGTTTCGAAGTCCAAAACGCAGACGGAACGTGCGTCGAACAACAACAAAAACGCTTCGAAAAGCTGTGACTAAATTCAGCAGCTGTTAGATTTACTACATATTTTTAATCTACGTGTTAGGCGATGATATCGCTCGTTGGGGTATTTTCTGTGCACTTAACGGTTGTTTATATTCACGTTCAGAGGTTTTTAAACTCCACTGACGGGGTGAATAAGAACGGGCTGCGAGCTGTAATGTCTAAAAAAGCCTGTTGGGGTGTTTTGCTCTGTTCTGACGCCTTTTGCTTTCTGTCTGCTGGATTTCAGTGCTAGTTGTTCACCTCGACCCTCCTGAGGCCTGGGGAACGTTTGGGAGACCCAGTGCTGGTGGTTGTGGGTCAGTTCTGCTGCTGCTTTTACTTTTTGTTTAAAGAATAATAATAATAAAAAACAAAAGATTTGATTGGGAGGGGATAAACGACGGTTTAAAAAGAAGAGGCTCCTTGCCTTTGTGCAATGTGTATGTACTGATGTGAAGAGATTTTTTTTTTTCTAACAAAGAATTAAACTAAAACTGGATTTGAAAAAAAAAAGTGTTCTAAATGTTTGTTTTTTCATTATTAGTATAGACCTTTGTGGAAAAAAAGGGAGTTGGATTTCAACTCCATTATATATTATATGGAATATAATAATATTCCATTATTATACAAATTTATTGTCTGTCTTATGGGAGTGGCCCAGTGAAACCAACTGATGCATAGAGAGAGAAGAAACTCCACACAGAGCTCTGACCTGGTTGGATTTTGACCCAGGACCTTTTCCACTGTGAAGCAGCAGAGCAAAACGGTGCTGCGCAGATGATTAACTCCTTTTGGACAAATCGTTCAAAAGCACCAGAAAACCAGACGATTCAAGTCCCTGAAATTCAACGAAAATGGAAAATTTCTCTCATTGGCATCAAGCCAATCTGAATTTTGTACATCATTTATCGACTATAGAGGTTGCTGAAATGTGCTTTTCAAAGAAAACCTTCTGGTGTGGACAGAATTTGAGACGGAGCTGCTAGACTTGCTTAACGTTTGTGTAACTCCTGTTTAAAATGTCGAACCATCGACACAAAACTGAGGTTTTTAACATCTGCAAGCATTAAAAATTCTTATATAGGTCGTTAAAATGCAAAATCGACAACATTTCGAATCAAACTCTGTGAAGCTCTACGCTAGATTTAGTCCCAGAGAAAAGAAAATACGGAAGAGGATTAGGGCCACTGAAAAAATAAAAAAATAAATTCTGACTTTAAAGTCAGAATTATTATTTTTTTTCGGTGGCCCTAATCCTCTTCCGTAAGAAAACGTGCAACATTCACAAAATCAAACAAGATTATATACATATTTAAAAACTCAGATGGGAGAACGTGCAATTTGGTTATAAATTGTACCTTAATGGCAATAAATCTAGAGAACTTTGGTGTTGGTGCTGAACTGGGCCCAGTTAATTATTGCATATTAATTAATAGACTGTCAGAATGGGGAGGATTGTGCAGTACTCGGCTCTACTGGTTCAGGTATTATTTTTCAAACAAGGACTATTATGTAATTATTAACCCGGGTCAGCAAAAAAACAGAATGATGGGGTTCCTCAAGGATCAATCATTGGGCCACTTTCATGTCACATCGACCTGATCCGACTGACTGACTCCAGAATACCAGAGCACTTCTACAGGAGACCTTGTTGTTTTTTAATGATGGAGCAGCTTGATTCTCTCTGTCCTTCTTCATGTTGTGCTACTGATGAATAAATACGGCAAGTGCCAAAAATCTCCCCTGTTCTCTCTCTGTAAAGCACTTCTAGGTTACCTGCTAAGTGCAAACCATGTCGATTCCCCCAGGTGAGCTAAACGAGGCGAGGCAGCATTTCGTTTCCGCAGTAACTTTAAAATCGGGAATAAAAACGTTTTTACCGCAGCTTCCGATCAAAGAATTCACTGAACTGTTCACCCGATCACTCAAAAGCGACTGACGCTGGAAGTTAGAAATTGTACTTGGATTTAAATTTGTGTCTGCATTGGAACATTTGTTTCTTTTTGTGTCATTATCTTTAAGTCAAACATTTTACTCTGTCTTTTTATGCAGAGCTTAAAGATTTTTGCTGTTTCCTTTTTGTCTTTCCTTTCAGACTTTATAATACAAACATGATCTCTAGAGCTGT
Source organism: Brachyrhaphis roseni (assembly GCA_903066815.1). NCBI lineage: Eukaryota > Metazoa > Chordata > Actinopteri > Cyprinodontiformes > Poeciliidae > Brachyrhaphis > Brachyrhaphis roseni. The sequence goes on along the minus strand of CAEFZY010019136.1, from coordinate 4,936 downwards.
GCGATTTAAATGTTGAATATATATTTGGTAATCTACTACTGGGCGATATGTGTGTGTCCTTAAGACTATCGCTGCTCATTGTTATCTATCATTCTTGTACGTTTATTCTTATTATGACTTTATTTATTCTAATTTCTATTGTGCGCTATGCTGGGACAAACACAATTTCTCCCCTCTTAGGGGATTAATAAAATCTTATTTTCTTATCCTAAAATATCCACCATGATGACACTGTTGAATGCCTGGTGTTTGAGCTGAGTGTCTCTCTCGTTCCTGATGACTTGTTGTTACATGAAGTTTGAAATACACCCTGTTCTAGTTTTCAGGTGTGGAGGGCAACTGAGGCGCCTCCAAGATCTGCAACTGACAGGAAGGCAAATTGTTCAACGTGCCTCTTTCCCTTCTCTCTTTTGTGGCCGCGATAAACTTTCAAACTGCTTTTCAAATTTAACAAAAGGGTTTAGTTAAATGCGTACCACTTTGCAACTTTAATTGCATTTCTGATCAACAGTGATCTTATGCTGATGTCCTCTGCGCTTGGCAGTAATTCAGTTTTACTTTTTAAAAAAATTTTTTTTTACCTAGCTTGGCTTCATTGCAGCAGTGTTCTAAGTGCAGAAATGAACAAACAAACAAAGGAAAACCAGTATGAAGGAATCTTCTTCTTGCTCCTCCTCCCCTGTTCTCCTTTAATATCTTCAGTTTGCAGGCTTGTTTGTCTTGCTGAACACCGTCAGGGTGTTAGCAGGACATTCCAAGGTGGGAACACCTTCATTGTTCAAGCTCATCTGAAGATCATGAGGCTGTAATTCAGAGCTGCAGAGGGCGGCTGATGTAAGTACGAGGCGCTCACTTTTCAGTCATGTCAGTAATGGTGTTTTGTGATGCAGTGGCCGTCTGCTTATTTCTATAGTCTTAGTGTTTTTGTGTACTTTTATATCTAACAGTTTGCTAAAATTTTGTTTATTTTGTGAAGGATACACTTTGTTCAATACACCAGCTTTGATCAGTTCTTGCAGTAAAAACAAAATAATAAAAATTTATATATAACAAAACATTTGTTTTTGCAGCTAAAACGTTTACCTGCACAAAAAAAATATATATATATTTTTTTTTTCTTTTTGTTTGTTTAAATGCAAATATAAGCTAATTCTACAGGACAACTTAATTCCACATTTAACTAAAATTATTGTCAGCCTCCAAAATACAATAAAGTTTTTCTAGGGAGTGCCACACGCTGCTTTTCTAGCGATAGCCTGAGATAGAATACAGTTAAGCACGATAAAGGAATGGCTCGGTGCCAATGTACCTTAGTGAAAGAGAAAACCCGTCACGTTGATGGACACGCAGCCAGCCAACCCAGACTGACCTCACAGCCCATCTCTTCACCGAGATAAGCTTTCTGGAAATAAATGACAAAGCACAAGAAAGCACACAGAAACCTTTGGACGGAAATAAACATTTCGGCATGACCAATGATTGGCTCTGTTCAGATTCACTCTGTTTTCTTGCTGACTTGTTAATAACATTCTGTTCAGCCCTTGACGTTGCAGGAAATAGCTGTGTGTGCTTTGCAGTACAATGAGGTTTTGACTAAAAGGTAATACAAAAAACCCCAACAACTCTTAATTTAAAGATGACAAAGATAATTGTCCTTGCTTTTTGATGATGAAAGATCAAATTTACTGTATCTAGTTTTCTTGAAAGTATTATACATTGTTCCATGTTGGACTAAGGCTGCTAAAGACCTGAAATAAGAAAAAGAAGAATAACAAGAAGATGATTGGTGCTGGAAGTGGTTTATTGTAACTTACACTCACATTGAGGAAAAGTCTCTTTAGACAAATCTGGGTTAGCAATGAGACATTTTTTGTGTCTCTGGATATTTCATTCATGGAAAATGAGTCATGCCTTGTTGTTTTTTTTTTTTCAATATTAAAGTAACATTTTGTGAGAAAAAAAAGTAAGTTTCTACTTGTTTTTAGGGTGATAATGAACATTCACCCATCATCTAAACGTTACATGGTGTTTTGCAGAAGTGTTTAAAAATTGTCACATTATAACCACAATCTATTTCACTGGGATTTATGTGATTTGGCAAAACCAAATCACTTTTGCTACACCGGGGAAGGGATGCAGTTTTACAAAACTGTCATGAACGTTGAGCTCAGAGCAGGATCAAAATGCATACAGGACAGTAGAGCAGACATTGGAGACATTTACTAATGAAAAAAGGCCAAACTTCCAAAACCAGGAATATGGAGGGAGTGTCGCAGTTGTGAATAACAAGTCGGGGAGGTAAATGTACAAAGGAAGGAGTGACGAAAGAACCAATTATAAGTACCTTACAGCAGACGGGGAGTAAACGGGAAACTGGATAAGAAGATGAAACAAAGACGGCACCAGAAGAAAACCGAAACCGTAACAGAAATAAATACGAAATAACAAACAAATCCAACACTCTTCAATAAGACATGACTGAACTAGCAGAAGAAATAAAGCTAGAATGAGAGATGAATAAAAAAATGAAAAAAGGAAATAACAGTACAAAACAGGTAGCGGTCAGAACAGAGGTGTTTTTTTCAAATCTAAAATCTGCATGTTTACCCAATCGCCTTTACATTGGCAACCCTAAATGTGATTCTGTGCAACCAGTTTGTCTACAGGGGTCATCCAACTAGTTACGGAAGTGAAGTGCACATTTATGTACTTTGTTTACCGTGTAAACATAACTGTGGTAAAGAACATTAGTAAACAGACAGCATTATGAAGATCAAGTAACAGCAAAGTCAGAGAGACACTTGGACAAGTTTAATGCAGATTGTCATGATCTGTGAGATTTAGTGTTTTATATTCTGCTCGATAATATTTAGTTTTTTTGTCATTTGCAGTCCTCCATCAATAGTTCACTCTGTTTTTAAGACTTTTGGTTCTTACTTGGGTTTGTTCCTCATGTATTGGCTGAGTTTCCTATTTCAGTTTTAGTCTTTAGGTTTTGATTCGGTGAATCACTTCCTGTCCTCCTTAGATTGCTGTGTAAAAACACACTTGGGTTGCATGCCATTGATCACCTCCCAGCAGCTACATGCCAGTTAGTTTCACTACCTCAGATCCTTCTGCTGCCAGTCCCGTCCGTTCTACCTGTCCTGCTGTTTCATTGCTGTTTCGCTGTGGGTTAGCCTCTCTGGTGTCCTCACAAGTGTTCTTTTGTTTCTCTTGACCCTCCATTTTAAATTTAAATCCTTACTTTAAATAGCTATTACTTTCGACAAGAGCTACTGAATACATAATCCTCACTATTGTTCCTCTCCTGCTCCCTTTTTTCGTTAAGAGGCCCAGGAAGTTGAAACGGTCAGGAGAGTTTGAAGAGAGGGAGAGAAGACATGAAGATCTTTGAGCGAGCAACTTCAGTTTCAACACAACAAATCCAGCCGGTGAAAGGCGCCTCGCATTCGTAGGCCGCAGAACAGCAGCCGAGAATCCTCTGGAGTGATGGCGGCTGTGAGGGAGGAGAGACGCGGAGGAGGCAGGAGGGCCTCCAGGGTCACAAACCCGCCAGAGGGCGGCTGGGGCTGGATGGTCGTCGCTGGCTGTTTCCTCGCCACCATCTGCAGTCGGGCGGTGACGAGGTAATGTAAGAAATATCCCATCCCGTTTTCTCACCACGTGCAGAACCACTCACATCTTTTGACTCATTATTTTATTGCTGTAGATAAGAAAAAAAAAATAAATTAAGCCAAAAGCACGACTCCTGCAAGGTGCCTCTGCACAGCACCTCTCATAACTTGGAACAATTTTAAATATACTCAAGCCGTGTACAGGATGAAAATATATTGAGCTATATAAAGTTTTGCTAAGCACTTGAGTAAGCATATTAATTATTTTAAATAAATACACATATTTAAAAGGTTAGTTCTTTTTACTACCCTCAGCAGCAACAAATCTGTTTTAAAATGGATAATTTGTCAGTTTCATCCTAGCAACTTGTTAAAAAAAGAAAAAAAAATTGCGTGTGTGTGTTTAGCCCAGTGTACAGAAAACACCTGGACTCTGTCTGGGACTCACTCAACAAAAGCCTTGTATGCCCTCTGCAATGAGACCATTATACAACCGAGACAAACATCAATAAAAATCAGTTCAGTGAGTGCAGAGCTTACAGATTGCAGGGTAAGAGTCAGACCAATGAACTTGTGAAGTTGGCTACCTCTGCCAGAGAAATGAAATCCGTCCATCCATCCGTCCGTCCATCCATCCATCATACTACAGTTAGTGGTGTGTGGTGCTGGTTGCCAAAGGGCAGGAAGCTTGGTACTCGCAGGATTACCAACCATTCACACAGAAAACTAAAGATTGGACTGAAGGAGGAAGCCAGAGTACCCTGAGAAAATGCAAGCATGTTGGGAGTGAAAGCAAATTTGAACAGACTCGTTACCAGAAAGGGCATTGGCTCAACAAAAGTTATGAACATTGAAGTTTTTTTTATAGACTTTCAGAATGCATTGAACATATTCTAATAGTCATAGTTCATCGCTGTAGATTTTTTCCCGAAACTTTCAGTGGAAGCATTTTCAATTTTACATACATTTTGACTTGACAGTTGAATATCCCTAACCTTTTGTCCAGTTACCAGCTAATCCCGTCTTCACTGTCTTTTGCATTTATTCAAATTATTTCTTAAAAAAAAAAATCACGCCACATGTTCTCTGAAGCTAAAACTAGTGTCCAACAAATATGGAACAAATGAAGCCTAGGCGCAAATTCAAAATGGAAGACTCATTAAACCCCGCCCGCGTCATCCAGTTGCCGCAGCCGGCTCATCAACGCCGTCCAATTGACGCGGGCTCAAGACTCGTCACGTCCAATCACCGTCAAAGTCCCAGATGATAAGGACTTCCATCCATGGCGTCCTCTGCTTTCCAGCAGAGCTCAACCCTCC
>CAEFZY010019133.1:0-10708 GCA_903066815.1 Brachyrhaphis roseni | reverse complement strand
ATTCACTGTGTATGTTCCAGAATAATCTCTGATCTGTATACGAAAAATACAAAAGTAAAGGGCTTTCCAAAAATTTGTTTGTTAAAAAAGGGAAATATTACATGAGACCAGTTAAAAACAGGTTTTTATAGAGTATTTCTTCAAAAAGGCAGAAATACTGCCTTTTTGAGTTGAATTTAAAAAATAAACTTTTCAGTTCTATAATTTTTTTGGGATGCATCTGTGCTTTATAGCAATATTTTATATCATGTTAGCAGCACTCAGAACAATTACTGCTTCTCTGTTAAATACAATCTATAACAGGTTGCAGATGTTTAATACTTTTGAAGAAGTGAAATAATACTTAAGGTTAGCACCCAGTGAGTCTCATACTGTCCTAATCATGGGATGAAAAAAGCTGCATAGCCCTCTTACAGCAAAATCAGAGAGGAAGGTCCATTGCTGGACTGGCTGGTTGTAGGTGGGCTCAGTCCTCACTAAGGTGAGGTTAAAGGTCAAGCCTGGGTGGTCCACACTCATCACCATGGATGACATGGATGTTGCTAGAGACATTTTATGAAGTTTAAAAGTGATATCAGCATCAACAATATTTATTTTTGTTTTAGGAATCATCAAATCTCATTGTAAAATCATGTCAGCCAGTATTACCGGTTGTTTTGATTCTGCCTGATGAATGAGACTCAACAAACAGACCCCTGAAATGAGCTTTGGTGCGGAAATTCACCACCAAACGTCCGTGCTCATTGATGCGCATGCTGGTAGGATACAACGATCCTATGAAAAAAAAAAAAAAACATATATAAATTCAAAAGAAAATTCATTTCTTTTAAGAAACATTACTTTTTCTGATATGGGAACTTACCCTGGAGCTCTGCCTGTGGGGGGCTGCCGATGCCCTCCTGCCACAGAATTGCTGTGTCATACACAAAAGTGAGACGCAGCTCTGACTGGAGGTCAAAGTGCTGCCAGCCACCGGTGCCCAGGGGTGAGTGGAACACATAAGACACGTAGAGAGGCACACGCAGGGTTACGTAAGATTGGACCAAGTTCAGCACCTGCAGGAAATTTCAAGTGGAAATTAGTCTTAAAAATAACTGAATGCAGACATTTGATTTTTTATGCCATTGTTATTTAGATAAGTCTCTCATAGAATGAAGTTCACATTTTATATTTATAAAAAAGTACATCCATCCATCCATTTTCTGTATACCCTTGTCCCTAGTGGGGTCGGGAGAAAAAAGTATAGTACTTGGTATTTAAGTTTAGTAAAACATTTCACAATCTTTCAGATTAAGTAATGATTGTTGGTTGAAAACCTATAATAAGTACAGAAAAGATGTAACAGATGAACACAATGCTCTCCTCCTCAAGGTCCTTGAAGTCTTCCACTCCTACTCAGTGGGTTCAGGATACAGAAACGCCTCCTTGTGTTGTACACAAACAACCAGTGATGTAGGCTGATACCGACATCTCTTTTACCTTTCAAAGCAACTGTTTCAACAATAAAAAGCTTTCTACTGATCACAATTGAATACTGTAAATTTATTATTAACATAAACATGTTTAAATAATTCACTGCGAGTTATTCAGTCACATTCATATTTTATAAATGCAGTGCCCAAAATTCTACCACTAGATGTCACTGTACACCAATATTTTGGTTTTATTCAATCTGCCTTTAAAGATTTGAATTACAAGACTTCACTCAAATTAGATTAGAAGTTCATCTTTAAAATATACAGAACTTACACATTATATTTAACTGGGGTAGAGTGAACATGATTTGGATATTCATATTCTATATTCTACCAAGCTGGAGGAGAAAATGCCCTGCTCTAGTAGATTTACAGCTGTGCCACACTCTTTCTATTTTCACATGATGGACTGAACATTGCTCCAAGAAATGCCCCAAAATTGGGATATTATTTGATAACATAGCCCTGCTTTGAATGCCTCTGTAACATCATCACTGACCTGTCTGGTACATTCCCATGAATGTCACACTTTCCAGATTTCAGCTTATGTTATTGTTAAAGTTAAATCTTTATTGCAGTTAGTATCAACTAATCTGTGCTCTTTGATTTATGTATCCACCTGGTACCAGAAGGCAGTGACCACCTTGGAAATGTTTTTTTTTTCAGGACAACAATTACAACTGGAACACAGGTCTTGTGGATCACAAGCCTTGCATGTAACTACTGTGTGTTGCCAGCAAACGTTACTTTTACCTCCTCTCCATCTCCTTCTGTATTGCATACACACTCACATTTATACCAAACTCCACACATTCATCACTCTAATCAGCAAAAAAGAAGCTGAAAGATCAAAGGCTGGAGGAGAACAAAAGAGCAGCAGGACATGAGCAGGGGTCATTTTCAAAGAAACTATATAAGAACCACTATAAAATTGAGGAGTAAACACCACAACACCTGCAGAGAGAATGTATGTAAACAGAAATTTTGACTTTCTAAGGATCTGGTCACAATAAATACATTTGACAGAGCTATCTAAAAATCATTTGAAAGATAGATTTGTGGAAATCTTCAAGTATAATGGCTTTCAATTGATGATGTTAACAGTTTTGTGTCAATCTAAGCAGTGTTCTGCATTAAGCGAATCAATAGCTGTCTAGACTCTAGACAAGCTGAGTGTTTTGTGTGCTGGGGTGTACTTTCTCACTGAAAGATGTCCCAAACAGGTGTCCAGAATTAGCAAACAAACGTACAAACCTCCACTGAATGAAATATTAAAAGGAGGAAAAGATATATGGCGCTGCTCTGTCTGTGTCGCCTCCTCATTCAGATGTCAATGTGTAAATAGACTGAGCATACACAACAGAGCACAAACAGGCTACAATCCACACAAAGGCAGCAGTCGGCCAAATGTACACGCAATCTTTAGATTGAATTTTAAAAGCCGTTTTGGACAAAGGTTACACACACCTGTCCATCTGTGCCTATTGTACCTCCACAGTCCGTAAGCAGCTCAGACATGTGGTAGTAGCTGCTGAACTTCCATAGACATGCTTCCAGGTTCAGGTTCCTGTAGAAGCGCAGCGTGCTGTTCCCCCGCAGAGAGCCGCTGAACTGGTAGGGTGCAGACTCCCCCATGCTCTCTGGGCTGCGTGTCGAAGCAGTGATGAAGCTGTGACCTGTGGTGACCTCATTGAAGTCAAGCAAATTTGAACAGCGGTGGTTTCCGACTCGGGTTCCATCTGGACTCAAAGTCAGGTCAAAGTTCATGAGGGGCCGAGTGGAGATTACTGGAAGCATACCTGCAAAATTGAATGGGAAAAGATTTCCAGGCATGGTCAGGTATCTTAGAGAGATACCATGCTTTGCAAAACTTTATTTTAGTGGGATGTTATATGAAAGACCAACATAAAGTAGTGCATAGTTGTACGGTGAATGCAAAATGATACATTGCTCTCAATCTGATTTCTAAATACAGTCTAAAAAGTGACTTACCTTTGGATTTTGTCCCGCATAGCAACACTTTGTACAGTCACCTTTTGCTCTAGTTACAACTATAAGTCCTTTATAATGTGTCTCTAACAGCTTTTTTAGACACTAAAATATTTAACATTTGTTCTTACCCAGCCTGTTTGTTTAGGTGGACAGCAATGTTTTGGTGAGTTCACAACTGTGCCAGTCCTTTTCTATTTTCAGAGGATGCATAGTGAATAGTACTCTGAAACATGTCCAGCTTTTTAGATAATCAGAGTCCGATGAAGGAAAAAGCATATCAAGCCACTCCCAGAAATAATTGAATTGTAAGACACAACAAAGATATTCAATTTTTACATTTCTTTATTGAGAATGAGAATATTATTAAATTTGATTTGATGGTTTCAGCACAGACATACAAAAATGACTTCAAATTGTTTCAAAATTAAATTTAGGATTTAAAGGAATTTGTAGGCTTACTTTTTAAAACTGCAAAAAAATAATCTTCATTGTTTGATGGTTTTGCTAACACACTTAGAATCTGTAATTTTATTTTCTATGTTTGAGCTTAGTTTATTCCCAAATTAATCTTACCAATTGTTTATAAAGGGGCTACAATATGGTTTTTTTTACATACATACCTTGTCTCATTTTAAAGCATAATCAAGTAACTATGTTACCTTCAGTTGTTTACTAAAGACTAAAGGGGACTTAATAGAAAAGCCTACCCTACTCCAATATGTTACACAAATTTGTATTATTATTATGTAAGTCTATCACATAAGCAATAATGAATTATATTGACTATTTTGTTAAGGGGCAAAATGTAAAAAGGTTTGATCGTAAAGAATTGCAAAAAAATACAATAAGCTTAATAAGTGATGAATAGAAAAGTAAAACCAAAACAATTAATATCAAGGAGTAGCCTTGTGCTGGTCTTTTTTTTGCCAGGATTCAATCAATATTCTGGCTGCCATGTTGCTGCTGATTCCCAGTGGTGAATATTACTCACTACATTACACTTGACTTCATCGGTGGAAGCAGACCTGCCTCCAGCTCCAAACTTACCATCTATGTGAGGCATGGTGATGGTTACTTTGATCAGGTTTGGGTGTTTTGGGTCGTCGGCTCCGGTGTAGCGCAGCTTTGCAGAGAAAGGTTCAGCGCCCACAGTTCCCATCTTACGAGGCTGACACATACCTTTTTACGACAGAAAATAAAAGGAGAGACAAAAGCACAAACTGCAAATCAAAGTAAGAATGGCTTGTCAATGTGCATGAGTCTCCTTTGGAAGAGAAAAAACAGATTTGGAGATTTTTACACAAATAATTGTTACCAAGTCAGGTAGTGATTTCCATATTTGCAGGAATACACGACGACCACCCGGTGAGAGCAGGTCTGGACTTGTTGCTTTCAGGATGTGTAGGTGGAAAACAGCATAAATGATTGCGTAGCAACAGCAAAAACCAAGCATTATTTTCTCTTTTTGAGAAATGACTGATAGCTCTGAACCATTCTCAGAAAACAGCTTGCAGAAGCACTAAATCATGGCATACTTGAACTGGTATAATGAGGGGAAAAGAGTGCACATGTTATTAAAATTTTCTATTTTTGCATAAAGCTGATCCATGTCGTAATGGATCACTTTAACTCACAATCTTAAAGTCAATTTTCAAACTAACACCAAAGTAGATGAAATGAAACCAATTTAAGAAGGAGACAGAAATGTTATTTTTGATTACCTCCTAGCATTACATAAAATGTTGCAAGACCTTGAGCGGTTAAATGTTGGGAAGGAGTAGCAATCTATTTAAACAGAGGTATTCAAAGTAAATGAGTAAAAACGATTTTAAAAAGGTCTATGAAAAAAAAAAGATTTCTGAAATGCAAAGTTTACCAAACTACCTTAATTATATTTTTGTTCATGAGCTTCTCTTTTTCAAAATAGGTGTGTTGCACACACATAAAATACAATGGCCCCAAAAACCTGGTTTCTCAAAGAAGAGAAGGTTTTACATTATTCAACAGAAAGCTCCATTGTATTATTTAAAAATCCCATTTCCTGAAGATTCATAATTCCTAATAATCAAAGCTCTTTCTTTGTGCAGTAAGGGACCAAATCGCTATTAGATTTCTCTTGTTTTCCTCTGGGTATGTGGAAATGCACATAATGGGGTTCCTTCATCGTTTGCCTCTCACCTTCCTTCTGGCTGATGGTGACAATGGGGCTGCTGAGCTCCAAACCTTCCTCCCCATTAGAATTAACAGCTCGAGCAGCGCACCGCACCCTCGAACCTGCCTGGAAGTAGACCGAGTCCAGCGTGATCATCTTGGAGGAGGTAAAGAACGTGTCAAAGTCCACCTCTCTCATGGGGCTGGTGATGCCATCGGGACCTGCTGGGGCACTGATAAGCCAGCGGTAGCGGGTCAAAGTGTTGTTGATGTGCTCGCTGACACAGATAGGACCCGTCTTGTCATAGTCTGGGTATTTCGTGCTGCAAGCCTGCAAGATGGGGTATAGGGTGTGTGGGTGGGTATAAAAGACAGCAGAGATGATCAAATTCAGATGTTTCAATATGTTATGTTCTTATAATGGAGTGTTTATAATTAGCTTTTGGATATTTAGTAGGGTAGAGATAATGGATGAAGAGGTGAGCTTTAAAGAGATTCTGCAAATTTGCTTTTAAACCTGTTGACACTAAGCCCCTCTGGTGTAGCACTCAACACTTTTATGAATTTTTTTTGACAAGACTACTTCATTTTGCCTCCTTGGGGAGCCTCACACACAGCTGACCACACTGCAGCAAAACAAGCGCATCCACTCTCCTGCACTCACTTGCTCACACACGAACACCCCCACAATCCACAGACAGCAGCCACCTGAGGATCAAATGACTTAACACATCACGAGAATCCACTTAAGAGTCTCACCGAGACAGTGTTTTGAGAGTGGAAGTGATCTCCCGTGTGTGAAAGAGGGATGACTGCAGCCCAACTAAACCACGCAGTGTGCCTTTATAATGACAGGCAGGCCAAAACCTGGAGGACAATTTAATTATTAGCTTCCTGGGTGGTTGTGGGGGTGGACGGTAGTGGGGTAGAGGTGTTCTGATATGGTTTTGCTGTCTTCATTAAGGGAAAATGATCAAATTTGGTTGATCGTTTTGGTTGGCAGTGTTATATTTTAGTCAATTTCTTAAAAATAGTTCCAGTCAGATGTGTTGCTTGACTCACTGTGACACAGATGACTGGGTAGCCAGCTGGTGGGTGGAAGTTGTCCGCTGTCCTGGCGACATCATCGTAATGAAACAGTGACATGACATGAGGTGAGGAGGGGAAGGTGACATCAGCCATGCTGTTGGACTCCTCAATGTAAACTATAGCTTTCGTCACCTGTTCAAGAAAGAGTTTGGGAGTGATGACAGCTGACTATCTTTAAATTCTTTATTCAGTTTCTTCTTCAACTACACCCTTTTCTTTTTCTATCTCAGGCTCTTTTAGTGTGCTGGATGCTCTTTCCTTTTCTTAAATGATCTATTATTTATTGTGAAATATTTTCATTACAGCAAAGTGCTGCTGTTGTCTGTTCAGCACACTCCTAAAAAACAGATCCCTAGTCTCTCAGGGACTGACTGACCTGAATAAATAAATATGGCTTAATACATCTTTTCACATTTGCAGTTTGTAAAGCTCCTAAAATTAAGTGCAATAATAATATTGTGGTAAAAGGAACGAAAGCATGACTGACCTGAGTTTCAGCCACCATGTTTTCATCAGGCTTTAGATGGACTGTAAAAGCCTCCCTCATTTCTCTGACTCCATCAGGCAATACCTCCACCTCTACGACATGTTGTTTCTCTCCCTGTTTAAACTTGATATCTGGGCACAGACACAAACAGCTTTAAATGCAGCTAATGAATTGCACAAAAAGAGGACAAACACATCATTAGCAAAAGTGTTTGTGTAATGTATTCATCTCTGTCATATTTATGTGGCAACAAAAACAGATGCCATCAAGGCCAGGGCTCTCTTTCATTATGCTTAATGTACAGAGCCACTCAGGAAACAAAAAGGCAACACACATTAAACTACATGTTTTAATACCTTACAATATGTATGTTGGTATTTCTGGCAAAGTTGTATAAAAATCCTTAAAAGAAACTAATCATTTTATTAGCTAAAAATTTCTTAAAAGATCCCACAGTGAGAGGGATCTTTGAGCATGGATACCCTAAGCGTCCAAGACTTAGTGGGTTGCTGGTTTGAATCCCCACTCTGTTTCTGCACAGTTTCAAAGGTGTTTTATCTTTTTGAAGAAGACTTTTGGATTAAACAAAAGTGATGCTGTGACATAATATTGCAAAAAAAATGAAACACTTTCCATATATGAAAGTAATGAGAAATGCAAGAATCAACTACATAATGGCTACATTTTTAAATAGGCTGGATGTCTTCATCCACACAAGTTAAATGTGAGACTTTCTGAAAGAGCTGAATGGGAACATCCAACTAGCAGAGTATGAACAGATGACAGAAATTCAATACAAAAATTACATGACCCTTCAGAGTTTTGCAGACATTTCACTTGCCTTTATGAAAGAAATTAACATCTCTAGACAATTTGGTTGGTACTTATTTGTTCTTGGTGGCTTCTTTTACAGATACAGGAAATTATTGTAATCTTTTACTAATTCAAAATGAAAATTTTGCAAAAGTATGTCTTAAAAGTGATGTTTTTGTAAAGCTGATTTTTTAAGTTTTTGAGTACCTTTAATTGTCTTCATTATACTAATAAGTACTCAAAGAATAAACAGATAGTAAGTTGCAAACAAATAATGGTTTTAGCATTCTTATGAAGAACGTCTGTTTTTACATATTTTGGTGAACTTCAATTGTGTTTTGCATATTTGGGAAAATATTGCTTTTCCTTAATAAATTTTTATAATTCTTATGCAGATTTTTGCATTCCTGCTGACCTTCTGTATAACAACTTCTAAAAGTGTTTATAAAGTTCACCTTGAGACACTGGGTAATAATCCATTCCTGAGACGGCTGACCCATCTTTGGTATGAACCCGAACCACTGACACTTTTGATGTGTCGCCAACTCGTACCACAGGGATCTTCACAGTTGCCACAGTCCCAGTTTCCTTCGGTTCATTAATGTAGAACTTGGTTTCTGCAAACCGAATGATTGGTTCTGGAAAATAAAAAGATGGCAAGTACAGCAAAATAAAATCTTAAAACGGTGAAATTATAGAAAACTTCCTATTCGGTACCACAGCCTAAAATATCTGACCAATAGTTTGTTCTTTGTCTCACTTACTGTCAGCTGTGTCCTTTATTTGAAGCACAGCCTCGTTAAGAGATCCAACTGATGCGCCAAACTGTGAGCTGCTCTTTGGTGTCCCTAAGACCAGCCTTAGCTCTTCAGCCTCCTCGTACAATGCATCATCAACCAATGACAGGATGCACGGCTTCTCCACCTCACCTAATGTGAGGGGAAAAATTGTTGACACAAAACAATTAAAGCTTTAATTTAAAAGCCGACTAAACAAATTTGACTGTTCTCCAAAGCAGTGGTTCCCAAAAAATTAAAAAAGTGAATCAGAAGAATAGCAGAATTTTTAAAAAGGTCTTTGGAGGACTAAAATTGTAGTTATTCTTTTTAAGTCGCCAAATCCTGAACTATTATGCAAAGAAGCATGAAAAGCTGAATGTTTTTTGTAAAATTGTCCAAAAAATATATTATTAAGCAGAGTTTTCTTCATGGTCTTCATGGACATATGTGCACAAGCACAAACATAGGGTATGCATGTGAGCACAATATAAGGAGTGCATATTGTCTATGCAAAGAGTGGGGTCTTTCTAAAAGAGATCGGAAACCACTGCTCTAAAGCAATAACATTCTTTTAAACGTAAATATTAACTCAACATAAAATTACAATTTAAAATACACAAAAAATAAGAAACATAAAATATACCGGGTGAAAAAATGATGATAGAAGCATCTGTGTTGGGACGCTCCTCGAAGTCAGATGCAACTTGCGCGGTGCCCTGACGGGAGTAACAGCGAACAGAGGATTTGTGCCAGATGTCACCACTGCGGTACACTGTGGCTGTTATCTGACCATCACTCTCCTCTCCACTGTAAACCGGTTCACGAAAATGGACCTTGGGCACTGGCGATCAAATGAAATGAACAGTGACAAAATTTCTATTACATCATAGATGACCTACATCATCATTTTAATGATAACAACAATGCAATGAATGAAAACAATAACATGTAACATAGGATTGATGTGTTATTATTATTGTGTGTAGAGAGAGATAATTATTCAATAAATATAGATTCAAAGCATCATGAATTATGAGACAAGGACTGTGACCTTATGTAGTCTATGCTTATCATACAGTATGTTTATTTAATATTCAAAGCTATAAACAGAACCAAATATGTGAAGGTTAATTTTTATTACTTACAGTCAGATTGTGAGTCATTGATGAAGACTGTAGCTTTGCCAGGTTCTCCTAGAATACCATTTACTGGCATTTGCAGAACTAACTGAAAGCTCTCGGCCCCCTCCAGCTCTGGCTGTCCCATATCATCCAAAATTGTGACCTTAAATGTCTGCATGCTGACACCTGGGGCAAAGTCCAAGTTATGACTTATGCCCACATAGTCAATACCAGCTGCAAACAGGACAGAGAGAGGGGAAAAAAACGGGATATTGTAGAGGAGACACACAGAATAAAGACTCATGAGGATTAGTGATACATTTAATTATTTTCAAAATATTTAAAACCAATATTTGATTGGAAACTCGCCTTCAGCAGAGGCACGCTCCGCCTTCCGAGAACGGACTGTCACAGTCCCCGTTTTGGACAGATCAGTTCCTGTCCTCCACACTTTAACCTCCACATAGCCGTCACTTTCATCCACATGATACTGGACCTCTCCAAAGTAAAACACGGGAGCTGCAGAACGGTGACAGAAAATGCACATTGGCTGGAAAATAAATGTGTTGTCAACATAAAACATCTATTTACGCTTAAATGTGTTTGAGAAGTTGCAAGGGTTGATCAAACGCATTGACAAATCCTGACTTTACGCTTCATCGTTCAAGGAAAAAACTTCCCATTGTAATGAGTTCAATATCCCTTATTAAGGTGCCAGGTTGTTGGTGTCAGCTGGTCTCAGTATTTCACAAACTGCTGATCTATTTTATGCTCAAGGGTCTCTTGCGATAATATCAAGCA
>CAEFZY010019129.1:0-29017 GCA_903066815.1 Brachyrhaphis roseni | reverse complement strand
CAGTTCTTTATAATCCATAAAATGTTTAGAAAATCTGCTGTGCATAATAATTTGGAACAGTGCATTTTGAGTTTTTTTATTTTTGAATAAAATCCTGTTCTTATGGGGAGCTTTGTTCAGTAAAATTTGATTTATACTGTAACAGTTCATGACTTGAAAATTATACTGACCATCATTTGCATTGACCATTTAAGAAAATATCATTTGCATAATAATTTGGAACATGGTGTAATACCAATACAATGCTTTAATTATGCAAGTCTCATTCTGAGTATGTGGGAGTGTTTTTATTTTCTAGATTAAATTGCGAACAGAACCTTTTCGCTCTCTCAACATGGGGTATTGTGCGTAAGGCTTTGAGAAGAGAACTCTTGTTAATTTGTTTTGGAGTTTTGGAGGCACAGATCAGATCTGCAGGAAATGTTTCCCTGTTGTCAAACCAACACAACAAACAGGAATCAACATGTGTTTCCCTTTCTCAGAGTATGCCAACATTTTTTTTTTTCCAATCAAAAGCACATTTAGACAAGCTGAAAATGAAAACACTCTCCTAAATGTTTACATAAACACGATTAACTGATCATATCCGTTTCTGAAGCTCTACGGTGTGGGTCAAAGGTTAAATCTGTCGGATAAATTATTTATTTTGTTGTTATTATAAAATAACAACAGTAGCTTTCTGAATGGAACCAGCTGCAGTAGAGCTCCTGTAGATTTGAGTGCGTCTTTCAGGGTTTGTATCTAGTTTGATTTCTCACCCGTCTTCCCGTCAGCTGTGCTGAAGCTCATAGCCGTGGGCAGAGGCGTCGTCGTCATCCGGGGAACGGCGGCAGAGCGATATCTGGCCATGAGCGCTGAAGGCCGTCTGTACGGCTCAGTGAGTATCCACAGCTACTTTTAACGTTCTGGAGGTCTATTCAGCTTCACGCGTCGTTCCTTAAGCCTTTTGTCTCTGTCAGTCCACAGTAACTGATGAGTGCTACTTCCTGGAGAACCTGGAGGAGAACTACTACAACACGTACAAGTCTCAGAAATACCAGGACAGCAGCTGGTACGTCGGCCTGAAGAAGAACGGCAGAACTAAACTGGGCCCAAGGACCCACATCGGACAGAAGGCCATCTTCTTCATCCCCAGACAGCTGGAGGATTCCTGGGATTAGTGAGACACTCTAATGACGGGATGTGAGGAATGTCGAGCTCTGATGCATGAGTAGTTTACCTCTAGAGTTTTATCTTCCGTATAAATGAAGCTGAATCTTTCCTATCAATTAACACGTCTGAGCAATCTTTACTTAGCAGCTATTTAACTCCGCTAATCGAAACACAATCCTGAATTCACCAAAATTAGAAAATCAGATGAGACCAATTATAAGTGGACTTTAAGAAAAGTTGTATTTTATCTGAGCATACTACAGGGAGCATACTAGTCTTCCCTTTAATATGCTCAGAAGGAAGACTGCTGACTTGGCAATTATCCAGCAGGAAGTCTTAGACTCCCTCCACAAGGGCATAAACTACAAAACACTATTCCAAATTAAGCCAGCTGTTCATTTTGGTGGAAAGTTGAGTGGAAGGAAAAAGTGTGGAAGAAAAAAAAAAAAAACAGGAATAACCAAAGCCATCAGAAGGGCTAAGCACTTCCTTTAAAGAGTGTAGAGATATAGAAGATGTGAGTCAGTGCCTCAAGAGCCATCAGAACCAAGACAAGAACGATAACCACATCAGTCCTTAGCACCGCAACACATTAAAGATCTGCTGTTGATGCATCAACCTTCCAGACCACTCAGGTCTTCTGGTTCTGTATCCCCAGAAAAGAATGCATCTCTGAACATGGAGCTTCTATGCACCAGAAATCTAGAACAAACTTCCTGAAAATTAGTTCCTTGAAATCTAGACTAGAAACCGACCTGTTCAGAGTTGCTTTTGCACCATGATAAATGAAACACTAACCAACATTTTGATGTTTAATGACACTTGAAAAAAAATGTACTGTTTCAAGTTTTTTTTGTTTTTATGATGTAAAGCACTTTGAACTGCCTTATTGCTGAAATCAAATAAAATTTGATTAATTTTGTTCAGCAACTTCTGAAGCAGATAATGCTCTTCTGTGATATTTTGATTTACAATACATGCAAGCTGATAGTCAGAGCCAACAGAAACTAATACTTGAATTTTATCCATGTGCAATAAATCTATAAAACATATAAATGTCCCTTGTTGTATTTAATGAAACGAATCACCTGGTTCTATTCTGGTTCTGAAAGATGTGCCTGGATGTGGAAAGGAACAACCAGAGAAACTTTATCACTAACCAGGTTCCAAATACTCTGCTGAGTTTCTCTTAACTTCCCTGTGAATTTATGAGTAAGAGCCAGAACTCTGACATTTACAAGTATATAAAAACTATTCTTGTAAATTCAAAATGTTGTAGGTTCGGTAGTGACATTTAACATTCTGCTGATAAAAAAAAACCCTATAGAGCTTCATGTCTTTCTTTGCTTGAAGCTTCACACTTTGAGAAAAGTTGTATTAATGGGTGGGTGAAAATTAGAAAAATAAAACCAGATGACCCAGAGGACCCATTGAAAGTGACATTTATTTAGCACTACATCATTTCTGTACAGTTACATAACAACATAACCCCAAAGTTTAGCTCTACGTCACATAGAAACAAGCATAACTGGTGTGTAATCAAAGCCATGGCAGAAGTATGAAGTTAATGATTCAAACTGTTCAGTGTGGACTGGGAATAACATCATCTGGGTTTTACCGCTAACACTTCTAAAAGTGCAGCTGAAATGCAACATTCTTGATTTAATTGATACCAACTTCTAACGCAGTGTGAAGAAAGTTGAGAGGGGAAAAAAAAACTAACAAAAAAAACACATCTGTCAATTAAATCTTAAGGCAAAAATCCCACCTGGAGGAGGAATTTCAACTATTTTTGTGCTCATTATTGTGATGCAGCTGCTCAGACTGGATCATTAACAGCTGAAATCCAGACAGCTTTTTTTTTTTCTTTAAATCTCTGAGCTTTTCCTCCAGCAGAGATCCTCCCTGACTCACAGCGGAGTCATCGGCAGGTCAGACTGCAGCATTCAAATGAGACCTTCTCAGACAAACACCAAAATTCAGCAGCGCCACTGCAGCAGCTCAGAGATTTAGATGCTTGTCTGGGTGAAATGAAAACAAGAGGCTGGATTTCTTTCGTGAGCATCTCAGTAAGTCGAATTCCTCTTCCAGGTTTGGATTGTTTCACCTGATTTAACCCGCAGTAATTATTAAAAGAAACCTCTGACAAGCAGAGGTCGATCTGGTATGTTTGGATTGCAAATTACAAGCAGGCTCTGTTGTTTGTCTCTCAGGAAAACGTCTGGAAATGTGCAGACCACGCTGCCCCTTAGTGGTTGAAGAAGGAACAGCACAGCTTAAAGCCAATAGCTGATTGAAATACAAACGTCTAATTGGATATTAGATCGATGAAGTGAATGTTACAGAGTGTGCTGCATGCTGTGGTCAATCTACAGTGTTGCACGAATTAGAAAACCCGTTGGCCAACATGAGACCGGCTCTAATTAATAACCTGGCGGCAGATGCATGCTCTTATGCTACCATCAAATCATATAAGGCAATACTCTTACATTACAACAGATGTAAATAGCACTTAACATTAGCCACTAATGAATAGCTAAAGGGACTATTACTGCTTACCATGTTCCATTAATAAAATGCCTAAACAAAAAAAACACGTTTTATATATTTCCTGAATATGTTACCATCTTGAGGTTGTTTCTTCGTCTAAAACTCGTCTGGCTGATTTCCGGCGAAGTCTCTTCATGCGACTCTCGAACGTCGTTTTGCTTCATCACCACCTTTCATCTGCTCCACGTGAAGAGAGAAGGCCGGACAAAGATCAAAGATCTGTATCTGCATCAGATGTTGAGTTACAGACGCATTTAGTTTGGCTGACATATTTATTGGTTACTCTGGTGAATGTGTAAAAAAACCTTAAAAAAAGAAGAAGATAAGAATCTCAACACAGTAAAGGAATTTCACACTGAAACATCCCACCTTTCATTTGACTCTGGAAAATGAAGTGAAGGGAAAACAAATGTGTAATAAATTCTGAGATGTATTTTTGGGGGAGATGTAGAGTTTTTTAACTCTACTGGGACTTTATCTAGAACTGTTTGGTTTAATCTGTAGACATCGTTTTGCTTCACCAAAACGTGATGACTAAAAATGGTTTTTAAACCGGTCTTTTCTTTAGGAGAATCCACACAGAAAAAGATCAAGTCAGCCTCAGTCCAAAAACATAAATACTGGAAAAAATCTGGACTAGCAACCAGAGTAAATGATCATCTTAGATAGACTAAATGCACTCACCTCTAATAGATGAAAAGCACTCTTGTTCTGGGCAGGTTGGCGTAAGCGGGATCTACCAGTTTGCGCACTCTGGAGTAGTTAACGAAGCCTCTGATGAACAGCATGAAACCTGAAATTCACAAATGATGACATAACAGACAATCTCAGAAATATAATCATTAAAGAAACAAATAAAATGTGCTTTAACCAGAATAAAACGACTTCTATGAATACAAAATCCCTCTCACTCACCCAGAGCCAGAAACACCCACCACAACCAGTACTGTCCGTCAAAGTATCCAGGGAAATAAGTGGAAAACTAGGAACAGAAAGAGATGCGGTGTAAGGAGCTGCACGCGTGATGCGCCCTAAACAGTAAGACTCCTTCCTGCTGAGCGTAGAGACGGAAAAACGCTCTCACCCTGACGATGAGAACCCATTTGATGAGGGACAGGCCGAAGCCGGAAATGGCTCCGTATCGACCGGCTGCTGACGTGGTCAAACAGAACGACAGGAAGAAGCCGATCCAGTTGAAGAGGAATGCCACTGGGGACAGAAAAATGTTCCAAATGACGCCAAGCAGGAGAAATGCTTGTCCACATGTTTGAATACAGAAAGGAACGAACGAAGAACGTCATATGGTGTAGTGGTGAAAACAAAAAAAGGGCATTTAAAATATAACAAAATCTGGAATGATGCTAATTAAAAAAAAACTGATTAGCATCATTCCAGATTTTGTCAGTTATATTATATTATATAATAATATATTATATTATTATAATATTATATTATAGTTATATTTTGTCAGTTATAATATATCAATTCTATCAATTGTAAGGTTCCTATTTATGTGGCTGGAGGTTTAGCATGTTGAACGTAGTAACACTACAATCATACAATTTTCCAGTTGTATATACAGTGCTGTGAAAATATATTTGCTCTCATGCAGATTTTTTGAATCAAACCAATTTTAACACATAACATAAATAAACACAACATGCTGACTTCAAATAAAGATTTCATTCATTAAGTAAAAGCAGCTACCCACCCAAAAAACAGTAAAAATCAGACTCAGAAACATCACAAAGCACAAAGACTCAAACTGTTCTGCTGCACCTCAGTCTGAAGATCTCTGATCATCAGACATCCCAGTCCATTTCTGTCAAAACCGCCCCATATGTCTGCCACTGTAACCGACCCGCTCTAGATGTACAACGCCTCCTCTCTCTACACCGGTTTGCCGGCGAACACTTAAAATGCCTTACTGAAGAAAGTGAGCATGAAGATGCCGTCGTTTCCTATCCGCAGCTGGTCGGCGTCCTCGAAGTCATCCCTGGCCACAAAGTCGTCTTCCTGCAACGACAGCAAGACATGCGTTCCAATGACTCCCGCTTACTTCAGCTTCCTCCTAACACGGCAGACAGGAGAGGAGACGTACCGAGACCCTTCCAGTGACCAGGGGGACGGCGGCCTCGGCTTTGCTTTGCTCGGCCTCGTCGTAGGAGGGTAAAGTGGTGGCAACGTTGTACGACGGAGGGTTGGGAAATCTCCCTCCTTCTTCCTTGTATTCAAAGAATGCTGCGGATGGAATGAGTGAAGAGGGTTTTTGATCAGCCTGATGCTTACAGGAGGAGGAGAAAAAATATTGAATGTGCTATGTATATATATTTTTTTTGCTTTCTGCAATTTCTGCCTTTCATGATGGATTTTTATTCAAACATAAATAAAACATCTTAAAGGAAAAAAAAGTTATTTTTGGTGAAAGTTCATAAGTAAAATTTATTTCCCCTTTTGTCACCATTACTATGTTAATATTTTAATGTCTTTTTTGGAGCAGGAACAGTTCCTGCAAGAAGGAATTTATTTTTGAGGGCTGCATCAGTTCACATGGATACAGCAATAATAAGATATATTAAATTAAATTAATATTGTGTTTTATTAGTCTCATTAAATATTAATCAGTTTTATCTTTGGGGAAAAATAATCCATCAGCTGAAATAATTCCTTACTAATCAGGGAATTAACTGCTATTTTCAAACTAGCGGTTAAATGTGTGTGAAAGCTCAGACCTGAGGTGCCATGCGCTACATACTCTAACAGTCTGGATGGCAATTTTAAAGGATTTAAATCTAAATATGCTTTAGGGGGACAAACGAAAGCTAAGAACTACTGATTACCCCGCTGTGGTTAAGGACCGGCTGCTGACACGAGCAGAAATCTTCCCTCACTTCTCTCTAAAAACGAAAGCAGCAGCTGAGAATTCCAAACCCTGACCTGGGTGGAATGAGTTACAGCAGGAAGAACAGCGTTAGCGGCGGACATGTCCATTAATGCTCATGCTCTCCACGTAAAAGCCAAGGCTTTTATCTGGGTCGTCTGGCTCTCATCCAGGAGTGCTCCTTTCAAACACTGACAACACCAGCTCAGATCAATGAACTCATCCAGGAAGAGCTCCAGGCTGCGTCCACTTACACAACACACTGGTTGACCTATAACCTCTAAAGACGCAAGATTAGAAACATGACACTGGCTCCACTCAGCCTACCCATCCTTAGGTAATACATAATCTAGGGCCAAGAAGAACATTCATAGTTCTTTTCCATTCATATGCATTTTAATACTCAGATCATGGTAGTAGTATTTACTAACTTTATGGACTACATTTTATTTAAACTATTGATTGCTGGTCACAGAACAGCTTCTGTAAAATACTCTTAACTTCCAGATGTAGTTGGGTTTTATGCACTTTGCGAGAATAATTACTCTTAGAAAAAGATTCATTTTAAAGTTTAATGCCGTTTGCTTTTAAAACACTTTCACTTTAGACGGCTGTCATACAGTGGTATCAATAGGACTGAGTCAATAAAAAAGGGTGTGGCCTGACAGGTGGAGGTGAAGCAGAGACTTTCTTAACCTGCATTAGCTGCAGCAATGCTGCTGTAGGGAGGTGGTGCATCCTGTCCAGAGCTCTCCTGGGAGGGCTGGGCGGGCTCCTCCTCATTTACCAGCTGTTGAAATAAAAGCACACAACAATATAGCTTTTTGTCTGAACAAAACGCACTATGATGCTGAATGAAAAACAATTATGTAGAAATTCTGAAAGAACACATCTTCACTATTGCTGTCTGTAATGTGATATTTAATGTAAATAGGATTATTCATCTGACTGAACATTGTAGCTATTCAGAGAAGATATGTTTACTTTAAGCAGCAAAGGACAAATGTTTATTTATTAGTCAGGATCACTTTCTGGTTCCTTCATCTTGAGAAAAATTGCAAAACAAAAAGCAATTTAAACTTGAAACGCTTTCTCTTAACAGGATACCGCTACCAAAACAAATGCACACTCGTAACTATATTTATTTAATATACCAATTAGTGCATATGGACTGAAAATTTGATATCAATATTGTGTGGTGTTTATTGTAATTATTAAAACTGCATTAGCAAGAATTGTCAGCAATGGGCTGATTGTGAATGCAAAGTTCAGGGACTCAACAAACAGACAAAAAAAATTAAAACTTTTTTTAAAAAATAACCTCAACACTGCTGTTAAGTTTAGGGGTTTGCAGATATCTTCAAGTAGAGTTTGATGTCATAATTCAGCCGATTAATGCAAGACTCATGTTTTCTCTCAATGTTTACCCAACCAGAGAAGTCTATTCTATCATAACTACATAACATTAGTTCGGTGCTATTGAATGACGTACATTATCAATGATTTCAAAAGGATCCTAAAGGCAACGTATTAATATTAATTTACAGAATTGTGAGGGCTCTGTCAGATGAAATTTCTGGGTTTGTTATTGTTTACATTCTCCATAATATGCAAGTGCTCTCTCCTGGCCTGAAGGCTTAGATCGTTTATGCCTCAGGTCGGCCTGTTTTTAAAGAACACGCAGTACGCAACTCCACAGGATGTAGTTTATTCTTAGCATTATTTTTTGTTTTTTAAACAAGATTCGCATCGACATGTATTTAGATCTAAAATGATTCATTTCTTATAGACTTACAACCTCTACATTTTAGTGATAACTTTTATCTTCTGATTAGCTTTAATGTCGCATTTCTATACGACTGTTACGAGGTTTTCCTGAAGTGAACGTTACAATCAGGTCTACACTAGTTTTCAGGCCAGCTAACGTTCAAACCGATTAGCTTAAAACAAACATGCTACCTTTATTGGCAGTAACAATCATATTACCCGAGTCTGACCGGGTGTAGTTTTTGTTTAAAACACAGATATATTATTTTTCGTCACATGGGGCCTCCGCCCGTCAACAAACGCTCGGTCGCTTGAGCTCCTTGTTTCGCTAACTGACAGCTAGCCGTTAGCAGTGTTTCAGCGAGTCAACAACCTGTTACCTACCTCCTGATATCTGACGTTGCTGTTTTGTTCTGCCATCATGGAAGAGGGGCTAGATGTTTTAAACGTCCCCCTCCGGTCTCCGGGTGTGAAAAATGACCTTGAACAAAACGAATCTTGCCGACAACAAAGCAGAAATATGATATTTCCTTCTACTAGTCGGCCATCTCCTTCCTTCTTTCTCTGAGCCGAAATCGGTTTTTAAGCTGCGTTTAAGGGCTGTCGGTAACTGTAGTTCTCCACGAATCCCTAAAATACGATTCTTAACAATTATTACAGAATAAAGCTAAATGGTATTACAAAAGATATGCAGATGTTTGTAAGCAAAAAAGTACGATATAAAGTTCTTGTAAATGAAAACCTAACTCAACAGCGAACTTGCAGTTTGAGCAAATTCCACACAAATATGGACGAGGAGCACCGAAAGGCATCATTTAGTCATGTGATCTATAAGTGGAGCTGGGAAAACCAACCAAGCCACACAAGACATATAAATCACGCATTTTATTACAAAGAACAAAAATGAAACGAGGCTGACAATCATTTAAAACCTGACAGTCTGCACTGCGCCATTAAAAATAGAAGCGTGGATGTTCATCGTCATCTCTAGCTGGAGTTAAAATTGTAAGAGGAATGATTGGAGTGTATTTTTTATGATATTTTGTCCCATATAAGAGGTGTCTTCACTTCTTCTGTTGGGGGGGAAGTGTTTCCACTAGCTTGTTGTGCACATGCAACATCCCTGTAAAAAAAAAAAAAAAAAAAATCAAGCTAAATTCAGCAGATTTTGTGATAAAATCTTTGAAAACATTTAGTAACATTACAACTAAAATCTGTATTTTCTGGAATTTTACGTTATAGACATTGTATCTGGATACCTAAAGTTTATCCAGTGAGTCTCTTTTTTTCAACGCAACCAATTTCATGATTTGTGCTAATCTAAATACAAACTGTTTTATGCATGACAAGCGAAATATGCAACGTGGTTTTGGCGTACCTTTGAAGTACTTGACAGTCTTAACCCGCAGCTCCAAGGTGGCATCTTCGTCACATACAAAAACAGTTTGCGGATGCTGCTGGAAGGCCGACACTGTCCACATGTGATTGACACCTTCTTCTATTGCTTTGTACAAAGCAAATGCTTTGTGTGCTCCAGTGATAAGGATCATCACCTGACCAGGAAGAAAATGTGACACAGAAGCCACAGAATTCAGTCACTGACCATCAGGAAGACCCCAAACGGCATCACGAATATATGTGTTGTTGAAATTATCTCTTAACCTCTTTTGCATCCATGACGGTGCCCACTCCCACTGTCAGGGCCATGGTGGGAACTTTAGAGAGATCTCCATCAAAGAAGCGAGCGTTAGCCATGATTGTGTCCTTTGCTAGCGTCTTCACTCTGGTCCTGGAAACCAAACTTGACCCAGGCTCATTAAAGGCAATGTGGCCATCAGGTCCAATCCCTGAAACAAAATGTCAGGATTTATCTTAGTTTCATCTTTCTTCAACTGTAACACCGTTAAACAAGGGATTAAAGTGTTTTGCTATCAAGGCTGACCACCAACAAACAACTCGATCCCTCCGGCCTCTTTTATCTTTTCCTCAAAGGAGTTGCACTCTGCTTGAAGGTCAGCTGCATTTCCATCAAGAATGTGGGCGTTTTCTGCTCTTATGTCGATGTGCTTGAAGAAGTTGTTCCACATGAAGGAGTGATAGCTCTCAGGGTGATTTCTGGGAAGACCTGCAACATGGGTTCATGCAAATGTCCTCAACAAAATCACACAGAGAAGTCCTCGAAGCTGAGGTAAACGGGGATCAGCACTTACCAACGTATTCGTCCATGTTGAAGGTTTTCACAAACTCGAAGGAGATCTCTCCATTTTTGTAGTATTCGATCAGCTTCTTGTAACATCCTAAAGGAGTGCTTCCTGAGGACAGGAGAGGAAAGAATTTATTAAATTGACAATGGAAAGCAAAAAAAGGTAAGTCCATAACTGAATGTAAGTCTTTAAAAGTTGTGATGCTTCCCAACAAACAACATTCTGTAGAAGAAGATGTCAGGAAAACCATTGTTGATCCTTCGTCTTTGTCTACCAGCAAAACTCTATGTGGTTGGGGGGAGGGGGAAAGGTGTGGGTGGAGCAATACCGCATATCCTAAATACACCAGTCCCATACTGACGTACAGTGATGGCAGCATCATACTATGGGGACCATTATTTTTATCATAATTTCTTCCTTTAATTATTTTCTTTCTCCTTCTACCACCAAAATCTCCCAATAAAACCCAACGAGTTTGTGGTTAATACAAATTTTGAAAAATTAGCGCAGTATGAATATATTAGTGAGGCTGAAAAGCAGAGCGCATCAAATTTACATTTAATGGTTTCAAAACTGTAACAAGGAAAATCACATCTCCTTTCAATATAATAGCCACACTATTAATCTCTGAGCGTTAATGTGTGACCCTATCAAATACAAAATAGATGCTTTAATACTTTTTAAAATTATTGCTTTGACCTACAAAGCAATAATTTTCAGTGCTGCTGAATTATCTTTATATCACCCTATCTTACTGAAACCATCATATAAGTGGTTTCACTGGATATTTTCTCCAATGGAAAAATACAAATTGCAGAATTTCTTTTCTTCTTGCCATCTTCGCATTTTAATAAAGACCAACTAAATCCCTTTATCTGAGTCAGCAGATGTGCGTTGGTTAAAAAAAAAAAAAAAAAAAAGGCAACTACAGCACTCTGGCTGAATCAGTGCTTCGTATCGGGATTTTAATAAGGGGGAAAAAATGACCAGAACATGGACGCTTTCCGTTTCCGCTTACCTGTGGGGAGTCCTAATGTGAAGAACCTGTTGGGTCCAGGTTGGAAGTGTAAAATCTTGTTTCTGACGTACTTTGCAGCCCACTCGCTTGCCTGGTCGTAGTCATTTAGGATGATCAGCTTCATCGTCCTGCAGGAGAAAACAACGACAATATCGCCATTAAGACGAAAACTCCAGCAGCGAGGCAACTCTGCAAACACTCCTAAATCAGACTTTAGACTCATCAAGACCATCACTCAGCAGCACTGCTTCATTTATCACTGTTTATCTCTTTAAGAGTGAGGGGGGGAAGGGAAAGTATCGCGACGACTTTATCGCATTCATTTACGCAAATCTGTGTTAACTTCCAGACATACATTACTTATTAGTTAAAATAGTCCACATTACCACAGTCTTCAGCTGTCAGTCGGAACAGCAGCAGAGTGCGGGCGGGTCATATGACCTGCTCTGCGTCAGAGTCGGCGCTGCCTACTCCAAAACCAGCAGCCTCTTAAAGCTGAAGCGTCGTAATTTGAAAAGTGTCACCTTTTGGCACTTTTATAAAATGATTTGAATGATTGTGTAAAACGGACCAAAAGCCATTCTCTCTCTAAACAGCGCTTTGTTGCAAAGTTGTCACACTCCACAAGTTCTGGGATTTAATGAGGTAGCTTTGCATTACAGACCTGATAGTTCAGGCTTTCTTCTTTAAAATAAGCTCAACCTCAGTCAGATTGGATGTAGAGCCTCTATGAAAATCAGTTTTCAAGTCTGTGCTTTGATCCAAATCCTTCCATTTTATCTCTGAACTATTTTGAGTACAAATGTTTGGGTGCAGTATCCACTTCTGGGTGCAAAGACCATTTGCAGTATATGTATTAGTTCACATTCATATACTTTAATCTTTAGTTTGGTCTTAATGTTTATTAGAGTGCACCTGATGTTCATCATACATTGTCAGATTAAAGATGGGAGGTATCTTCCACCCACCTATGCCACACTGACATGCAGTTCTCATCAGAAACAATAATTATCTTGGCATCAACTAAAATCAGAACAATTTTCTGTCTTAAGCACGACAGGGCTAATGTTGGGAGAGATTTTCAATCACTTTATTAAAACCAGGTTGTGACACAGACCAGAACAGTTACAGAGCACACAACAGAAATAAATACCATCATGTGTACAGCGCTCATTGTCAAACAGAGTAATTGCAGCTGGCTTTTGATTTAGGTCATCCAGAAGAAGAGAGGGCATGCTATGTCAGATAGATGTGCCGCCACTAGGAGCTGGGCTCAGTGTGCTCACTGCCCTGCCTGCTTTTTCACTGTCCAAGTGCAGTTCCTGAAACACGTCACCAGCTCTGATAAACGCCGCCAGGCCGCATCTCAGTCTGACTCAACCGGCCCCTGTTCAGCGTTGCTTCAGGAGGCGTTTGGGTTGTTTTAGTCGAGGTCCATGTCAGGCTTGGTCTCTGTAGGTTCTGAGGTTGGGTTCCCTGTGTTCTCAGCTGCTCCCTTGTCTGTAGTTTCCTCCTGGGCCTTCTCCTGGCCGTCGACTGGACCGTTCTGCTCTGCAGGTGTTTCCTCCTTGGGGACCTCCACCTTTGGTTTGGGCTTTGTCACAACCGGGTTACAAGCAGAGAACAGCTCCTATAAACCAAGAGAAGGGTGTTAGAGAGAGGATGGATTCTCACATGAATATAATAAAGGGCACAGCAAAGACTCACCCTTGTTTTTGCTTTTATGTCTTTCACTTTAACAATGGGATCTACAGCTAGGCTCTGCTTGCTTTGCTGGTTCATGGTGCTGTTCATCCAGATCATTGCGTCGTTGTTCAGTTTGTCCACTTTGGTGACGTCTGCCTCATCTAAATGGTCGTACTGCTCATCCTGGAAGCACAAAACAAGAATGAAGAATGAAGTTACTCACTGGTGTGTAATCAGTCTCCAAATAATTAGAGCCGCCACTATTCATTATAATCATTCATACTCGCTGTAATAATTCAGACATCTGCCTATTTAGATGTCACATTCATAAAATGTATCTTTTTCTATTAATTCATCTTTTTCTAAAAGTAAAGCTTGTTTTCCTTCGGACTTTTTTGTAGCTGCTCTCATTATGTGGCCTTATGTGAGAAACAGTTTTCAAACAAACATGTCAGACATACATCCAAGAATGAAGAATGAATGAAGTTAAACAAATGGTTGACAGCTACGTTTTCCACTGAATACAGCTGTTCAGGTTAAAAGGCAAATCAGAAAGCCTAAATAAGAGTAAGATCAAATTAAATGAAACAGACTGCAGTCGGTTTAGTTTAAAAGTAGTAATTTAATGTCCTTTTTAAGTCTTTCCAAGATTAAATAGATTTATAGTGAAAAGCTGAGAAGAGAAATAAAGTCTTAAAAATCCTTCTGGTATTACCTTCATTTTGAAGGACTCCACAAATTTCATATACATCTGAATTTGTTTCCCCAACTCCTCAAAAGCTTTGGGTCTCTCTTCAGCCTCCATAAAGCGGTCCATGATGGGCTGCCCAAGTGTCTGCAGAAAACAAATCAGTTTAAAACAATAAATATATTTCAACAAGACCATCGATGTGAACGGACGCTAACCTAATGGTAATTACCTTCAGCTCTGCGAGCTTGTCAATGTAAACTTGTTTGGGTTGGTCCTCTCCGTCTTCATAAAGCCAGTTTTCAGTGTCCTCCAGCTTTAATGACAAAGCGTCTCGGTCCTAAACAAATAAAAATATAATTACTAAGAGTCTTTGCAGGACAATAAGTCACTTCCAGAAACAAATTGTGTTCCGCTGTGGAAAAAAGTGGTGGTGATTTACTCACAGACTCGCTGACAAACTTCTCCAGCATGCCGTGCAGCTTGTCCCTCATGTCGTACACGTACTCCTCCACGTTATTCTTTGCATCGTTCCTCTCCTTCTCCAACTTGTCTTGCATGATCATCTTTCCCTGCCAAGACGGAACCACCAGTTTTAAAAGCTGAACATGGCTGCGCTCTCCCATCTAGCAGCTGAACATGTAGTTACCTCGTTCTCCACAAACAGGTTGAGCATGTCGTTTGCTAGCTGCCACTGTGGACTGTTCTCAATAGGAAGCTCCAGCACTTTTGTTTTGACTTTGGCCTTTTTGGCTTGTGGTGGCTGGTCTGACTTTTTCTCACCTTTGTTCTCTTCTGTGCTTGTCTAAAAAAAAAAAAAAAAAGAGAGAAAGAATAAGAAAGTAGATTTAAAACATCACATATTCCTGAATATATTTACAGGCTAATTAGGTGTTTGTAAAAATTAATATAGAAAAACTAGAAACATGATGAAACAAATTTAAATATGAGGTTCTTCATCATTTCATCTTCTAAAATACAAACAAACAAAGTGGTGGATGCAAAAGTCACATATTTTAATAAATTTGTATTGCATAGAAAAAGAGCATCTTACCTCCATTTCTTCACTTTCATTTGGCGTCTTGTCATCTGCTTGTTTCTGAGCATCGCCCTGGGCCGACTGTGCATCCTGATCAGTCTGCATCGTAGTCTGAAGACACAAACATGCAACATTACGTCTCAAGAGAAGGCGGCACAGCAAAGATGAAATGAGTCAAAGTTTTCACATTAAGCTTAATGCTGGGCCCTTTGTTCAGTCAATGCCTCGTTAATTCAGGGCACCAAAACGTCACACACACCACTTTTTAAAACACTGTTTTTAATTTGTCCTCTCTTTTATAGACCTGCTGCTCAGTCTGAGAGTTAGTCATGTAAAATATGGCTGAACGTTTCAAATTCCCACATGAATATTACCTAAACATTCTGAAGCTCAGAAAATGACATGGAAAATGGTTCATTTGTTGAGGATTTTGCAAGCTCAATGTTGCCCCCTGCTGATCGTAATGGTTAAGGTTTCAAATGACAATAAACTTTAATTTTATGATGCTCAAATGTTTATAGTTAGGTCCAAAATTATTTGTACCTCTGGCAGATTTAGGCTTAATTAATCAACTAAACTTACTATTAGAATTCACCTATAAAGTCAGGATAGTGGAAGCGGACTAGTTGAAGTCTAATATCAAAATTGGTTTTGTTGTGTTTTATGTATTTCTCCATAAAACACAACACTTCTCCCAGAGGTCTGTCGAAATAGTTCGACGGGGGCCCGATGTTGAGAGAAGAGGAAGATTCCACCCTCCGAAAACAATGGCGCAATTTTCGTCACATGACTTCATCAAGAGTAAATTTCAACACTTTGGCTGAAGTACGGGAGAGCCTTAAGACACACAAGCCTGCCTGGCCTTTGCAAAATCCCATCTGGGGAAAGAAGACAACTTTTGGGCCTCGGTTTTGTATTCAGATAACTTAGTGCTTTTGCCACAATGATGTAGGCTTTATTTAGAATAAAACAAAAGAGGCATTAAACCCCTGGAAAGCCATCACTTACTACCTTGGCTGCTGTTGTAGCTCATAAAGGTTTTTCCATTGAATACAGACAAGGATGTGAATTATTTTGGATACTTAGTGTGCCAAGAATGGCTTTAAGATCTAAAGAAAATTTCAACTACTTCTGAGCAATACTAGTTCTTTAAATGCAGTACCTCTCCATCTTTGTCGGATGCCTGCTCAGTTTCCATGGGCTCCTCTGTCTCATCAGACTTCTGCACTTCAACCAGGGAGGCGCTGGAGACGCTGAAGACGCCGTGGATATTCACCCGGACCTTGACCTTCACCTTTGAGCTCTCACCTGATGCCTGTGGGACAACCTTCTGGATCACAAACTGGCCTGGAAGAGAAAATTAAAAAAATAAAAATAAAATAAAAAAATGTGAGTAAAAAATAGGAAATATAATGTTCCTACAATTCTTAACCTCTAGAACCCGACGGACCCACCGGTGGGTCCAGCTGCCACGCCAATAGCTGTGAGGCTATAAGTGATATACTTTTGTGTGTGTTTGTCAGGCAGAAATGTATTTATACCCCCTGAGGGTGTAAGAGGTTGTTTTAATGGAAAATATTACTAAAACAATCAGATTTTAAATATGGAATTTTCAGAAATCCCAGACTGAAAAAAAGAATTGATTCAATGAGTGAATAAGATGACAGAAAACATTTAGACAATGTGATAGGGAGTTTGGGAAAACTTTCAGTCTAGGGCTGAAAGAATTCCTTGAGTGATTAGAGTACCTCGATTTTTAAAATTCCTCAAGGAAAATGTATCTGCCTCGAAGCTTCGTTAAATTATATTTTATTATTTAATGCACTGTGTTCCAGCCAGGTTATTACTTGCACTGCGCAGTGCTCTCACTTCTGCCAGAGTTGTTGACAAAAACTAACTGTTAGCAGCATACCGTCCAGTTTCCAAGTTCGGCCTGGGAGGATTTTATTGATTGATGATAATGTCTGGGTCTTTGTCGTTGTCCGGGGGACCAATAAACATCCTTAAAATGACTGGCCGATGCCTGGAGTACAATAGTCTTTTCTCCTCCCAAAGCTGCTGCCTAGTGGCGGTTCAGAGCGAACAGCTGGGAAGAGCAGGTGTATTTATACAGGTGAGCGGATAGACTGAACACTGTGGGCGGCTGAGCAATAGATAATTAACGTAAGTGTAGCTTTACGGACGAACCGGAAAATTTATTTCATATCATCCCGGTCTCAACAAATGGGTGGCGGAATGTAGCTGATAGATGTTTCTGTGTGTGACGAACAAAGGTGTTAAATACCATCGCTAACATGAACACAAAAGCTATGAATGTCTGGGCCAGGTGAGAGTTCATCTATTAAATTGACTGTGACAAATTGGACTGATGTTGATATGCGATAGTAATACTGCTGCTTTGCTATATTTACCAATGTTTTACTTTAATTTCATTTTTATCCGATTACTCGATTAATCGTAAGAATAATTGATAGATTACTCGATTACTAAAAATATTTGTTTACAACAGCCCTATTTCAGTCTACATGACAGAATGTAGGACTTGGTCTCAGAGTCTTTCAAAAGTCTGGGTTTCTCACCAATGGTAGGATCAGGATATGGCAGCTCATTAGGACTGTTGTAATAGGCATCCAAGGAGAAAGGCTCCTTCCGGTAGAAGGTGAGTACTTTGGAGAACGGCGCTGCATGGTTCTTAGGAAACACCTCGCAATCACTGAAATAAATTAAAAGTACTTTAAACAGAAAATTCAAGCAGAAGAAAATAAACTTAGGATGATACTAGTGGTTTTTATCTCACCTTAGACCTTCCTCCGCAGCCGAATGCCACTTCAGAGAGATTGGATAAGGGACAACGTCTGTGATGGAAAATTCCCTGACTTTGAAGGCAGGAGACAGTATTGCACACTGTGGGGAATAAAGGAGACCACATTAGTTTCTCTGGTGACACACTGCACTCAGACAGAAACAGGTTGAGACCAGCTGTGAACGCTGGGCGTAATGTACCTGCAGGGCACATCCTCTGGCCACTGCTTCATCAGCATTCAGGGTGGTGCTCAA
The DNA here is from genome assembly GCA_903066815.1 of Brachyrhaphis roseni. Classification (NCBI taxonomy): domain Eukaryota; kingdom Metazoa; phylum Chordata; class Actinopteri; order Cyprinodontiformes; family Poeciliidae; genus Brachyrhaphis; species Brachyrhaphis roseni. The sequence continues at coordinate 10,975 of CAEFZY010019129.1, read as the reverse complement.
CTCCTTCCCGAAGAATTTGCTGATCCTCTCTTTGACGGCTGGAATTCTGGACGCTCCACCAACTATCTCTACTGCATAGATGTCTTCCTTTTTCAGCTCTTATCAAAGAAAAGGAAACAGTTTCAAACTCATTATCCTGAAGCCAGTCAGGCAGGTCAGCGAGGGAGTTAAAATCAGTGAAATTTTACTCACTGGCTTGTTCCAACAGGCTCTGCAGAGGAGGTTCGACTCGGGCCAAAATATCAACACACATCTCTTCGAACTGACCCCTTAGGCAAGAAAACGGGAACATTACATAAGCAGTGAAGACACGAACAATGAGCACAAGCAGAAGGAAGCATCTGTTGTTGGTCTACCTGTTCATGTGTGCCGATACGTCGATGTCGTTCATGAAGCACTCGATGTTCAAGGGCAGGTCAGAGGAGTTGGCGCTCATCAGTTTCTTCAACTTCTCACACTCCTGGTAGAGCCGGACCAGAGCCCTGGGCTTGGACTTTGCATCCAGTTTGTACTTCTTCCCAAATTCTTCACAGAAATGCTTCACCAAGACTTCGTCAAAGTCCTTTCCTCCCAGCAGCTGATCGCAGGCCGTGGCGAGGATCTGAGAGGCGGTGAGATGTTTGTGAGAATAAATTAAGCAGGTAGTGAAGAACCAATCAGAATTTCACAGGTTTGGTTTTTGTAAAGCGTCAATACAAATAGTAATGTAAGATGATATCGGAACAGCATTGAAATTAGTTCTCTCTCGTCTTCCAGTGGTTAGAGGTTGTTAATTATTCATATTAGGAGGAGATGCAACATCTCACTCTGCATGAGAGAGAGCACTTGCTGTAAAACAGGTTTTTATTAGTATATAAAAAAAAGACATTACAGAGTTGGCATTAAAATATAACATTAGGAGTCATTTTGCCGAGCATTAGATTTGCACCAGTCTTTGTGAAATAATTGATGTGTATTATTGATGCGCATTATGGATCCAGCAGGGTCCATAATATAAAAGGTTTGGAAGGTCAAACAATAAATAGAGCAACTCTACTGTTCTCCATTGTGCTGAAAGTCTTGATCTCTCTCACTCTCTCACAGCCTGACCAGTTGATATGTCGCAACAATACAGGTTCTTTTTAAAGAGTCACGCATCTTAGTGCAACTTCATATTAAATAACTCACAGATTCTAAAAACTTTGTTATTCAGAATCAGCTTCCAAACTAAAGAGTGGCATTCCTGGTGTGACCTGCGAGTGTGTGGTACATTCACTGACCAGTAAAAGAAAAGATTTCTTTAAGCAGCCAATGTCCCAGTTAAGAGTGATGGCTGATCTGATTATGGTCAACTAATTTACATTGCATGTCTAAAAGAGAGCTAAATATAAAGAAGTCACAGTGGTTGTTTTGTAGAATTCATACCTTGAGCTTGCCCTTATTAAAAGCACACACTGATGTCTGATATCCAGCGTGGCCCAGGTCCACGAACACAACATTCCTGGCTTTCTCCTCGGGAGCAGGGAGATCCTGTTTATAAATCCCATATGCCAATGCAACTGTAGGAATAAAAAAATGACAGGTAAATTACAGAGAATAAAGGCTGAAATTATAATAGTGGATCAACTCTACTAATATAGGAGAGAACTACCTGAGCTAAAGTCTTATTACAAACCTGCAGTGGTTTCATTCATAAGCCTCAGGCAGTTTAGTCCAGCAATCTGTGCTGCATCCACGACCGATCTCCTCTCAGCGTCGGTGTAGTAGCAGGGAACCTAAACACAACAGAAGAGCATTTAACGTTGCGTAATGCTGATAAATTAATCAAATCTAAAATTTGCATTATTTTTTACTAAAAACAGCTTACAGACTGACTTGCATCAACCAGTCAAGTGTGAATCACTATAATTCAACATCTAAGAAACATCTGATTATAATTAGACTTAATTTCTTCCATGCAAAGCTGCCTTTATTTTTGTTGTGTTTGTTTGAGGTAATTTTGGAGGAACAGGTTGCTCTAAAATCATATTTCCTTCATCACAGATCAGCTCCAAGAACTTTATTGTTGCTCTCTTTTTAATTTTTTTAAATAAGTTTTACTGTTGGGATTAGTTTTAAAATATGAAGTTCTTTTCATGACAAAAATAGTAATGCTGCATTTAATGAAGAATACGTTATAATAGAAATACTTTATTTCCCCTTGGGATTAATGAAGTATTTCAATGTATTCATTCATTCATACTATTTAGAAATCATAAGCACTTTTACTGTTGACGTAACTAATATAAAACTTCTCATGAGAGCTTACCACTAAGACCCAAACAAAACACAGGACAACAGACCAGACTGTGGTAAAACTGAAAACCTCCAGACAAGTCAAATCAAGTGGAAGAGCTGAAGTGGAGTAATGGGTGTGTCAGTGGAAACTTACAGAGACAACGCAGTCTGCCACGGGCTTCTTCAGTGCACCCTCAGCCGTCTCCTTCAGCTTGGTCAGCAGCATGGCAGTGACCTGCTCAATGCTGAACACCTTCTCCTCCTCCATGTACATCACCTGTGGTAACAGAAGCACAACTGCATGATATTTCTTTATGCAACTCTGATTAAAGTAAAGAGTGAATGATTCCAGCTGAAGATGTGCCATGAAAGAAAACTTCAATTAAAACAGTGGTCAATTTGTCCAAATGCACTCTTTGGTTTTTACAGCAATAATGTCTATAAATCTGAGTAAAGGTGAGCCTGTTATGGCACTAATGTGTCATAACTCCACACAGTACAGGTGCCGCAAGCAATTCCCATGTCTAAGAGCCGCTGAAATTATATCTTATCAAGTCAGGCATTATTGCTATATTTGCTGTCTACAATATTGTTGTCACAAAGGAATGCTTACATGCAATCTCTGGTGGGATACTTATTTTAACTGTCAAGCTTCAAACAGCCCTTAATGTCCACACATGATGCATATTTTTTAGTGGTGAGTGAAAAAGTGGTCAGGACAGGGTTTAATGATAAAGAAAGAAATGAGTCAGCAAACTGTGGGTTGTTCACAGTTTTCAGCACCAGTATCCCATTTTCCTGAAATCATGCAGCTCAACGGAACCCAAATGAGTCACTTGTATAAAGCATTGGTCCGAAGAAAAATCACCTTTTCATCACTTTCCTCTCTAATGCTGTGACCTGTTCTGTAAGTGACAATAATCTCCTGTATTCTGTGAAAATCTTAAAAAAGAGAGCAAAAAGAGAAGTCTTCTCTTGCAGAGAAAACGTCTAGCCAGAGATTTTCCCAAAATTCTGTGGAAGAATGTGTTATGGTCTAATGAAAATTTTTTTTTTTTTTTACTTTTTGTCATAATTGTGCTAATCTTGACACAAAAATCACATCACTAAAAGAAATATTTCTATGCATATAATAACTGACCTGAAGGAAAACACTTGTGAAATGGAATAGTCAGTGTTTAGAATGTTTAGAATGTCTATAACGTCGCAGGAAGAGGACAGAAAAGCTTTTAAATGATTTACTATGGTTTCATTTTTGACTAACAGGAGTGTAAGCACTTTCTATTTCCACTGCAGCTGAGGCTCAATAAATAGTCATCTGCTCACAATTATTCACTTCATGAAAGTTAACTAGATTTGGAAATGACCAGAAAGTCTCTCAATCATTCAGTGAAATATTTGTCCCTCTATTCAAGATTTACTACTTTGAAAACAAAATGTGCCGATACTGCAGAAAACTCAGAGAGACTGCAAAGTGGAATTTGATAAAGAAACATAAATAAAAGTAGACGTGGCTGGCTCTTGGTTTTCTCTTACCTTGATGCCTGTTGTTCCTGTCGGCATTTGTGCAATGTCATAGACCAAGCTATTTTTGAGGGACTGCACATACGGGTCTGAAAAGGCTCTGCCGTGAAACCTCTTGAATCCTTGGACTGTATTCTTGCAGTTTGTGACAACCTATCACACAGAAACAGTAACCCGCCATTAGCCCTCAGAAAATACCGAGCTAGGACATTTTTAGCTTTACTGTTATTCTTTGTCTGTGCTGGATAGCGTGTCTACTGTACCCATGTCCAGTATCGTCCTCAGTCCCTTATAGAAAAACTAACCTTTTTGTCACTTCAACAATCACATGCCGACCGGCTCCAGACTTAAGTAAAACATACCTGACTTTTAGCAGCTGCACCAATAGATCGATTCCGGGGTCCAAATGAAACACATGCTCTACAATGGAAAAAGAAAACATTTAATTTCCCCTAAAAACTTTTATTTTTATGTTGAAAATACTAGGCATGGGCTGGTTATTTACAAAATTTTGAAAGTTGTGTTGGGTAAACTTGCTAAGAAAAAAATTCTATGATGCCCTTCCTATGATGTGAAGTCCTGGTAAAGAGATAGAAGAGGGAGCCAGAGCGCCCCGAGTTACTTTTCTAGACATACTGAGCAAAGAGTAACGCAGTACTGCCCCCCTCCATCTTGTTGCTTTGCAAATTCAGCAATTTGTAAATTATTCTAGTGATAAAAGTTGGATCAAAGAGTAGAAAAAAAAAAGAACAGGGGAAGGAGTTTGTGTGCATCAAATGCTTGAAAACAACTATCTTACTTGACATATATTTTTATTCTGTACTTTTGCTTAACTCTTTGAACCGAAATCAAATAGCTGGTAAAAAATAAATAAAATACATACACACACACACACATATATATATATCCAGAATATTCCTAATGCCTTATTTTAGCAGCAGTGGAATAATTCAATGCTTTTGTTTTAAATAAAAGCAATTTTTTTAAATTAATAACACCACCATTGTTTATTTTTCCCCAAAGTTCTCATTCTTCATTGGCCAGTACTCAATGGAGAAAGATCACCTTCAAATAGTTTCACCAAACAAGTCTTTAAATGGCAACCATAAAAATAAAAAATATAATGAATTTTAGCAGATTTATATGATGGACTAGTAGGTCCAGACTAAGAATATTTTGTTATTTGAAATTATTAAAAATAAAGTTATACTAGAAGAATAAAGCAGCGATTTTATGGGAAGATAAAACAAGAAAAAGCAGCTTTACCATGGCATGAAAATGAGGAATGTTGAGCATTTTGTGAAGTGATACTTTGGCATTGATTTTACAAACAAGGAAATATTTAATCTTTTAACACATCAGAATCAAATTACCATCAGTAGCAAGACTTTAAAACCATTGTGCAAATAACTGTGTCCAATTCGAAGAAAGAATCATATGAACTTGCTAGGCTGCTCAAGTCAGATATTGATGACCCCAAAGTGCTTTTCCTCATTAAAATTATTATTTGTCTTCAAATTGTACAACTTTCTTCTGGTAATATTGTCTTTATTTTACTACTATGACTATATTCTTATTGTCACTTTGTTCTCACAATATAATGACTATATTCTCGTAATTTAAAAAAAACATTCATTACATTAATTTTCTTAGTCTGGTCCTAAGCAGTTATACTACAACGGAACAGAAATTGAATTGCTGAAACAATTCAGACTGTAGAAAAACCCAAAGAAAACAATTACCACTAAAGAAGGCAAGAGAATTTGGGCAAAACACCCAGGCTTCAAGATGGCTATAAATCTTTATTGACTTGTTGTGTGCTGTATCTTGTAATTGTGCAGTAATTTTTGTTTAAACGACTCATGTTTATGATTTAATTATTTGCAGTCAAATCCTACAAAAAAATAAAAATAAAACTGTTCACTCGTAATTTTCCCTGTGCAAACTGGACGGGTCTGAATAAAAAAACACAACGGACTGATAGCGGGTTTTGACAGAGGGATGCAACCGGCCTCCTCTCATCATGTGCTTTATGCCCGCATCACCTGATTGGGCCTGTCAATTACATACTAATCTTTTATCAAGAACATACGCATTATTTTCAGAGACATAGATCATATTTTAATAAACGTAAAAAAGGAGACCATTTCTTTATAGGCCAATACATTCGAATTAGCTAGCGTTAGCTTTAGCACTCACATGCCTCAACATTTCCTGTTGTGAAATCGGTTAGCATGCTAACTAGCTATGTAGCAACATTAGCTTCATACATTGTTATGAACTTAAAAAATATATCAAATTCATTTATGTTTAGCACTTGTAGACGTTTAAGCAGCATGACTAAAACCCATAAATAAATGTGCAAGTACTTGTACTTACGGTGTACAGCGGTCGCTGTATTCATTAGCGACAGTTTCAATCCCTCCGGCTCTGGCTACTGCTACATAGCAGTTCATAAACCCGACGTCAAAACCCACAACGGACATATTTTCGTTAACTAGCTACACCAGTTCAGAGTGATAAGGAGGAATTACAAATATAACCAAGTGCTAATAACAAAAGTAGCAGCTCTGGTGGCTTTCAGTCAACAGATGTAGATCCACCCTTGCTCTTGTTCCATGAAACTAAGCAGCAGCAGCATGCGGTGCGCCCGGCGGATCTGCGTGAAAGCGTTCAGGAATTTTCTGACAGTTTGTCGACCAATGACGTTTCACTGCAGAGACGCACTAGAGTCCGCCAGGGTGCGCCACCTGCAGGCCAGAAATGTTACTACTACTTGGGAGGCAAATGATTTATTTTTGAAGTAATCCAAAAAGTGATATTATCTTCTGCAACTTAACGTAAGTTATTATTCTGTATTCATAGCTTGTGCTTACTGTGTTTTTTTAAATAACTTGAAGCATTTACTTTTTATTCAAATGAATTTAATATCTTATTTGCCAGTTTGTGGCTTTTTGCCTATTTTAAGCAACATGTATCTTTAATAAAGTATTAAAATTGTCTGCCTTTTTATTATGCTTTATGTGAATTTCCTGTTGATTTTTTACAGTTAAGGCATCATGGTCTGAATGCTTACAATGTATTTAAAACATCCAGCAATTAATGCAGTTACCAAATGTGTTTCTAAAGATAAATATAATAAACATTTCAAAATTGATGGGGTTACTTTAAGTTCAAGTGTTGCTTTTGTTGTACAATAATTTAAAAAAATCTAGTTCATTTGAGTTGTCTTGTTTTTTTTGTAATGAAGGTCATAACATTTGGTATTGTATTCATAAGGAATCTGGTCTCTAGATAAGAAAGAGAAAACAAAAACTCAAAAGTAGAAAGTGGTTCTAGATATTTAAAAAAAATTAAGCCTATGCATTTTACCTCAAACCCAATCAGATATTTTTCAAAAAATTATAGATTAATTTCTAATAAGTTCAGTTTTGTGTTATAACACAAAAACATAACTAATGTGAAACAGTGAAGAAACTATTCAAACAGAACAGAACTGATTTCACACAAACATTTTCAACTTTTATTGGTTACACAGAGTTAAAGTTAACAGAGCAGCTTTTCAGAAGATGGAAAATGTTCATTCGTCATTGGCGTAGTCAGCAGGATTCTTTCTCTTGCTCTCCTCATGGACACTGTTGCCCCAGCTGTAGGTCAGATACATGAGGACCATGGCTGCAAAAGCAAGCAAAAATTAGCAAAGGTTAAGCCCATTTGCTGAATTTTCACAGGCAGTTAATTTCTGCTAAAACTATACATGGAGACAAGCACACCTGAGCAGACTTTACAAAATATACACAAGACATGTTTAGTCACAGAATAGCAATGACCACTGACCTGTAAAGACTTAAAATTAAAGTCAACATTGAACCAAGAACATGTAAAATGTATTTCTTCCTTCAAATTAAGGTATATCGTTTTAGATCCACTTTGCTGTAAATTACAATATGCTTTCAAAATGTATACTACATCAATCTTAGATTGTCTATCCAGTGTAAAAAAAATTCTGGCTTAAAAATCCACACACATTTACATTCTCTCTGGCAAGACTATTCACACCATCTCTTGTGGAAAATCAAATGCACACAAATTGGATAAAAAGTTACTATTTTGAGTGACATTGATATTACTAACATACATCTGTGAACAAAAGTGATCAGTCTATGAAAAACAAAAAATAAAATATCAACAAGGCATATTCAACACACACCGTTCACCTACAGTCAGTGGCAAAAAGTAAAACAAAATATATCATAATCATGTGAACTCACGGGGGGCAACTTTAAAGAAAGAAGCTGTGAATCGTCTCCACACGTTGGGAATACCCTTTGAGAAGTAGTTGGCGAAAGCCCTCTGCTCAAAAGGCGACAGGCTGTATGTGATCACATGCCTGACCCGGGCTAAATCTCCAAAGTGGCGGCCCATGTTCACCAGAGAGCTGATCTGAAAACACAGATAAATGACGGTTATGAACATACAACCATTGACACACAAACTAAAATGTGCCCGGAATGTAAATAGCTCAATCAAATAAGACTAGGTTTAGGAAAAATACTTTACTGAAAAGAGTTAATTTTTTAATCCATAATTGTAGTTAACCATTATTAAAATCATGGCTTCAAAATTTCTTGGTGGAGGACTAGTTTATTATCATCTCGTAATTTTTTCTGGTTTTATATGCGGTTCGAAGACGACTGTTTGCATTAAATTTCAACATGAAAAAAACAATAGCTTAAAGCAAAGCTTGTTTAAGCCACACAGGAAAGTAAACAACAAAAAAACCCAACAAAGACTTTATGATTTCATTACATATCACACATCCCATCCTCACTTAGGCACTGGCTACTTGGCCGTCGGTGACGTTGAGAGCTTTTGCTATTCTGATTTAAAACACAAACACACACAAAACCCCGTTAGTCGGTTCCAAAACACTTTATTATAAACTTTACAGATGGCCGACCATTATCTAACTCGGTGTCATTAAAACTACGTGGTAACGTGGCTAACTATTTAAAGCTATTTTCTTTTTTAAACGTGAGAAATAAAGCTTTAATAGGTAAATATTCTTGACGAACATATATCCTTAAACACTTATTTAATAAGTATAATGCGAATATCAAGAAGCTACTGCGGCTAAGTGTTAGCAACAACAACTTGCACCAACCGCTAATGTGTAAACATCTTTACAACATTTGAAATCTTAACCCGGAAATAGCTGCCATATCACAGGAGAGTAAATTTGCCTAGTCAAATGAAAACGCTCATATTTAAAACCTAACAGGGAAATAACATAGTAAAGAAAAAAAGCGAATTTAAAACGTTGACATTGAGACGCACCGTTCGGCCTCTTCACAGACGGGATATCTAAGAACTTTCCGAGTCAGCTTCTTCTTCTTCTGCCGCTTTAAAACACTGAGGGCATTGGCGCCACCAAGTGGACTGGAGTCTCCATGGGCAAGAGGTTTCTTCACTTAAATGGATCAAATTGAGTTACTGGAGTCTTAATAAAAAAAATCTAAGCGTGGAGAAAGGAAAATATGCTATAATTTCTTAAGATGATGGTTTTCAATGTACTTTTAAGTAAACAGACATGGATTTCAGTCATGAATGTGACCATATTCTACAGTTCATTCAGAGATGTTAAAACATTTTTTAAAACATTTTATAATTTTTTTTTAAATCCTTACCTTTTAGTTGCAATAGTTTTGATAGAGGATCAGAAGATACAAACATAGGTACATTTGCAAAAAAAAAAAAAAGAATGTAGAGAAAAGCTAAATATTTGTTCCATTTTCAGAAAGTGAAACTGCTCAACCAGGTAGAGGCATGCAATTTAATAGACATGCATTCTATAAACTAGCATTTAAAGGCTTTCAAAAAGCTTGAAAATCTAGGATTGGCACCCAGAGGAATAAGTGATGGCATCACAAATAGAAACATAGATTATTATACAGTTATCAGAGCATCAGCCAGTCAAAAACAGTGACTAAAGGTAATAAAAAACACAAAGCTGTAAAAGTGAATTTGACAGTTTTATGGGGGGATGTAACCTAGATCCCTAGCTTAGGGATCTGCTAACTTTTACAATCCAAAGTCATTTTTGCACTCATCCCAGCTAAATAAAACATTAGGGCCAGCAGTATTACATTAACTTTTAGAAAAATAAACGTATTTATGTAAAGTGTCAAAAAGCAAGACAGTTTGTTCTTTATCATTTTTGAGCCAAAGGTATTAATAACCATAATGCAGGGTCCAAAGAGCTACTTGCGGAACCCCTGGATTGGTGGTAAGAGTGCAATGTCCAGCATTGGGAACAGACAGATCTACATTTACACAAAACCCGTATCACATTTTCTAATGTTTCCATAAGAAATTCCATGCATCCGTTTATCATCATTTGTCAGACTACACAGTAAAAAATGCGGTGTTAATATTCCAGTGTTAACGTAATTTAATCTAAATAGAGTATTTATAACTATATGGAGTGTAAATCGGCTCTGACGTTGGAGTTAAAAGTCAGAGTAAAATGCTACATTCACGCAGTGAAACTTTTGACTCTGTCAAGTGTCAATAACGCGCCAGGAAAGATTTTTGGTAACCGCGAAGAGGAGGAGGAAGACGAAGCACCAGTTTTCTAACGTTTGTGAGACGGCCATTTCCATTTTGGATTCTGAACGGAGTTGTGCTAAGGTAAGTAACTTTTAACAATCCGGTTTTGGTAACTTATTTTAATATTAATTGTGATAAAGAATTATATTATAGCCCCCGTTGTTATCCATTAAATATGTTCGCACCTATGCGTGAGTACTAGCGTAGCAAATGGTTTTGGCACCATGGCTTAGCTTGTTGGTGAAAGACCTTTTTCACGCTTCCGGGTTTTAAAGCGGATGTTGGGTTCGATAACTTCCTGTGGCTATAGCGTTAGCATTAAAAGGCTAGGAAAATGGCTCAGTCTCGGCGCAGTTGTTTTTGTTCAGTCCCTGGTTGCTCATGTGGGGCAAGAAAACAGCCATATCTATCCTACCATGCCTTCCCGACGGACCCGGACCAACGGAGGCAGTGGATCCAAGCGATCCGAAGAGATGAAGGTCCCGAGTTTTGTATAAAGACAGGGAGCACCTTCGTATGTAGCCGCCACTTCACACTGGAGGATTTTGTTAGCGGATCCACCACCAGCCGCCTTAGAAGTGGAGCT
>CAEFZY010019128.1:0-14608 GCA_903066815.1 Brachyrhaphis roseni | reverse complement strand
CATTTCATTCGGGGGTGTTTTCTTTTTTGTTTGCTGCATTTCATTCGGGGGTGTTTTCTTTTTTGTTTGCTGCATTTCATTCGGGGGTGTTTTCTTTTTTGTTTGCATGTTTTCTCTTTTGCTGCGCATTTGCACCTGTCAGCCACCGTAGTTTTGCAATGTGAATTATTTACCTTTCTTAAAACACCAAAACTTTCCCCTTAACTTTATATTTGAGGATGCAATTTTCAAACATCAAATCAAATACTTTGATCTGTTCCTCAGTGCTTGAGTCGCCTTTTTACCAAACACTTTTTCTTTAAACTCTTGAATTTCTTGCAACGTTTCACTTTTACTTGAGTAAAATTATGTTGACATAGTGCTACTCTTACTTGAGTACAATTGTTTTTGCTCCTCTGCCCTTTATTAAATCTTTTCCTGATCAACTTTGCAAAATACCTTGAACTCAGTCAGATTGGATGGAGTGAAGCCTTTAAGTCTTTCAAAACTGGATTTAGATCTAAACTATTATCTGTCATAGTTATAGTTGTTTTAACACATTCTGCATGTCTGCTTTAGAAATGCAGGACAGTGTTAGCTGGAGGTAATGAAGCAGCTGTAACGATCGGTTAGCTGCTGGCCTCAGATGAAAGAAATCTGCTGTTTGGAGGTTTTTGTACTGAGAAGCAGAGACATGCAGCACTGTGCCGACTAGCAGCACAGAAGTAAACGCCGCTGCTGCTCGTGTCGACTCCCTCTATCGTTAAGCTGCAGGTTTGCCCTTTAGTTGCTCCTCCGTCTATAGTCACACTCACTCCTGTCTCTGGATAGCCGTCGTTGACGTTCATGTACCCCAGGAGCTGCATCTGGTGGTCCGTCGACTGTTTGTACCAGAAGATCCGGGTGTAGTCCTGAATTTCATGCCTGCAGCTGATTTGGGGTTTATCTCCGGTTTTGCAGAACTTTTCAGGAGGAGTCTGGTGGACTTGGTCACTGAGAGAAGAACCTGTTGATTTTATTTATTTATTTTCATTGATAAAACTGTAAATGTACACATTAAATCAGAATGATTGTAAGCAGAAATGCTATTACCTGAAACAAGCATAACATGACAGATGATGCAGAAGATGATGATCATGATGTTTACTTTTCTCTGCTGGTTTAATCCGAATAGCTCAAACAATCTGGATCACAACAAACCTAGAAGACTTGTTCCAGTCTGAGACGGAGTGAGAGGAGTTACTGTGGCTCCTCCTTCGTCAAATAAGGAAACCAATCATCGATCAACAAGTCAAGTCATGGTTATGTGTATTTCACATTTTAGCAAAAAGGCAGTTTAAGTCCTTTAAACCACAAAACCACCAGACAATCACCAGTTTTGAAACGAGCAATAAACGTTACATTTGGTTGAACGTCATCATCAAAATCAAGAAAATGTAGATCAAATATATATTGATCAATGTTCCATTTATCACGACTCAGAAGCAACATTATTTCTAGAACATACAAATCTGTAGGACTCAATAACTAAACATATGTAGTTCTAATTGAACTGCCTCAACCAGTACATAATATATTTACTTATTTTATTTGAAAAACATCTTAAAACCACTTTCACCTGCATATAAGAACCTCCAGGGAAATAATTTGTCGATGTGAGATGAAACACCAAAATTACAGTTATTCTGGGTTTCTGTGGCTTTGAGTCTGAAGGCAAACATGCAAACCTGGTTGAAAGGTTTTTGTGCTGACAAGTCTGTGGAATGCGTTACTGTGGCGGCTGGCAGCGCAGAAGTAAACCCCGCTGCTGTTTGAGTCGAGCCTTTCTACTGTCAACATGCACTCCTGATCTTTATCTGCGCTCCCGGTCATCTTTACGTCCAGCCCTTTCTCTGGGTAGCTGTCGGTGTAGTAGACGTGTCCCAGGAGGAGCAGTCCGCTGGCTTGTTGCTTGTACCAGAGGACCTGGTTGTAGTTTTGAACGTTGTGTGAACAGTGGATGTTGGCCGTCCCTCCTGATCCACTGAAGATGTTGGTGGGAGTCTGAAACACCTGCTGACTCCGAGAAGAACCTGGAAAAGTTGCAAAAGAAGAAAAATTATACTGTTGGAATCAATTGATTGTGCAGACGTGTAAATCTTAAAATCTTAAAATCACCTGGGAGCAGAACCCAGTTGAAATAAACGCTCAGGATGACAGTGATCAACATTTCTTTATTGTTTTACGGTTGCTCTGTTTGAACACTCTACTGACTTTGGGTTGAATGCCTGTTTTATCAAACCATCTTCATGAAGGAGGAGCTTCAGTTTCTCCTCAGCGCTGAGGCAGTCTGTAACGATACACCGCCACCTCATGAAAGGAAGCAACACAGCTGCAAAAAGATATGCCAACAAAAAGATTAAACTCGAGGTTTTTGTGCTGGGGGGCATTAATATGAAGCACTGTGGTATCTAGCGGCACAGAAATAAACGGTGCTGCTGCTCACGCTCAGATCCTCCAGAATGCAGAGCTCGCCTTTGTTTGCGCTGCCGTTGATTCTCACGTTGACTCCCGGCTCTGGCGTTCCAAACATTACGTTCATGTATCCCAGGAACTGCATCGGGTTGCTGTCTGAGTGTTTGTACCAGAGGATCCGATCGTAGCTATCTATACTGTGTGAACAGTTGATGATGGCCGCCTCGCCTGGTTTGAGGAACATCTCAGCTGGAGTCTGATAGACCTGATCGCTGAGAGACGCTCCTGTTGAAACGATCCAAACATGGAATATTACTGTTAAATCATATGAACAATTTCAGAAACCATTTCAACAAAGCAGTTCAGCGTGGACTTTAAATAAAGATTTGTCGAGGTAAAATGCGTGAAAACAAAGTCGACAGTCTTACCTAAAGCTGGAACAACATTGGCCATTAAGCAGAAGATGGTGATCATTGTCTTTTCTTAAACTTAGAATAACTGTAATTTGGTGTTTTATCTCACACTGATGATTGATTTCATTGGGAGTTCTCTTATATGCAGATGATATTGTGTTTATACAGCCATCATATGCTGGTCTGTTCAGTATGAGAGTCTGTAGAAACTCCCACAGGAAGAAAACAGTGACGTGTTCAAAGTACTTCCTCCTCTTCCAACACTCTTTGTCTCTCTCTCTTTCTGTGTGTTTGAATATTCTTCATATAGCAAAGAAAATACCAACAAAGAGAGTAGTTTTGTGGAAGGTGATCTTTACTTGCTTTTTAAATATCAGTTCTATTTCAGTAATATTTAGACCATATCCTTCAGTTAAGGATTTGGTTGGGAATATATCAGGCAAAATGTCTGGATTAGACATAAATGCAGTTACTAATACGAGTCAGTAAAAAGTAAAAAGTCCCCTGTTGGTTGGAAGTACAGGGATGAATGTGTGTTTGTGTGTGTGGCTTTGTTTTTGATACAATTTAAAGACCATTTTCCAACAAATACTATGTTTTGGGGACTGACTTATTATTATGGGGCCCAAAGCCAGGGGCCCATAAGAAGAAATGCTCTGTTTGGGTTAGAGTTATAATATAGGTTAGAATTTTTAGTGCTACTTCATACATATTTTACAGTAAACACATTAGTCTCTCTGTTGGAGTTTTAAAATTATACTTTTACGAGAAGATTTTTCAAATGTGCTGCAACACAGACTGCTACAGGAGATCTGTCCTACCAACCCACATCTACAATAACTCTTCAAAGAATCTTGAACGCCTTGTGTTACCTTTATTTTATTTCCCTTTGGAGGCAAAGTGTTGTTGAATTTGAATTTGAACTGGACTGATTTTAGCTGTTAAAAAAATGTATTAAAATATATAAATCTTTTTTTCTATCAGTGTGAATTTACTTACAAAACTGATCCAGATACTCATGATTCCATATTAACTTTAGTTTGCTTGGTCAGACTTTATCTGTGCCGTTTCCTAATCTCACTCTTTGATTAAACTCTTAATCAAAATTGAAAACATTTGAATGAAATGAAGTATAAAACCCAGTGTGTTCTCGCAGGTGCAGGATGAGGTGAGCTGCGGTACTGATTACAGAAACACTGATGTCGAGTTTTTGCACTGAGCAGCAGTGAACCGCAGCACTGTGCTGACTAGCAGCACAGAAGTAAACAGCGCTGCTGCTCACGTTCAGCTCTTTGATTATTAAAGTGCAGTTCTGGTTTGCATCCGCGCTCCCTGCCATCTCCACGTTCGTTCCCTTCTCTGGAAGCAGACTGGTTCCTGTCATGTATCCCAGCAGCTGCATCTGATGCTCAGTCTGTTTGTACCAGAGGATCCGGTTGGAGGTCTGGATGCTGTGGGAACAGCTGATTCTGGCTGTTTCTCTGGTTTTCTGGAACATCTCAACTGGAGTCTGGACGACCTGGTCGCTCTGGGAGGAACCTGAAGAAAAAGACAACAAAAAACAGCCAACAATGTTATTCTGATGAACCGAATTTTAACTCTGGAAGGCAATCTAAAGAAGCAAGACTAATGAAAGAAGCTAACAGCATTACTTTATACATTGTTTTAATTGACTCTTCACATCAGTTTTACCTGACACTAGTAAGATGTTTGAGCTCATCCAGCAGAGAATGAACAGCAGCATCTTATCTCACTTTAAAATGGTTCTGCTTCTGTTTTCCTCACTGCATATGAAGCCAGGAAGGTGGGCGTGGTCGTTTCTCCTCAGCTTCTGCCCAATTGATAAAACTGAGACGACATCCGAGCTGATCAGCTTTAGATCAATCTGAGAGGTGAAAGGCTCTCTATAAACTCTGAATTAGACAAATAAAAAACTTTAAACAAGCAAAAAATATTGAAAGATGAATTCAGTTAAGTTTTCTATTTGTTAAAGCTTTTGTGCTTTGCATCATACGGTAATGATGCAGCATTTGCCATGAATAATCTCTGTAAAAGTTCTTGCACTGTATAAAAATATTGATTAAGTTCTTTGTGAAACTGGATTATAAAAAACAATAAAGCAAATATTCTGCAGATCATTTTAGGTGGAACCGTAACTGTCTATTTGCTTGTTAGTTATTTAATGTAATTTTGTAAAATAGATTCATGTTTGCAAATGATGAAAATCATTTCATATTCGTTGTGATTCTGTTTTCTGATACGTTGCATTATTTATTCAGTCAAACTCTCACCTATTTTTTGCAATGTGCTGATTATCCATACAGTGACACTGGTTGAGAAACACTGCCCCCTTGTGGACAAAATTATACTTACGCGCCTATCTGAAAAAGGTTTATTTAAAAAAAAAGTAAAAAAATGAGGGTTAGAAATCAGAAGAACTTGAGCAAAATAAAGTTGGTTAGAGGTAAATGAAGAGGAGCAATCATTAAGGAGGATCTTGTTCATCAGAAACCAGCAAATGATGCATTTCTGAGTTTTATAATGAAATCATTTTTCACAATAAACTTAGTGATTAGTTTTTAATCAGTCGGTTTGCCTTCTCCCTCATGTTTCACCACTTTGATGGTGGTTTGACTTTCAAGATCAAACCAGAATCAGAATCAATTCACAAAACCAAATTTCAGACTCCAGATCTGAGAGTCGAGTCTTTAATTCAATTTTTATCTCAAGTAATTTGGGGTGAAATCAAGCCGGTATGTAAGAATTAAAAAACGCTGAGAAGTAGTAAAGCTGATTAATTTGATCTCTATTGTTACGTCTAATGTACTAAAAATTGGAATATATATTTTTATATATAGCCTAAAGAGTTGCAGGTGCAATTATCTGATAGCTGCTGGCCTCAGATGAAAGAAATCTGCTGTATGGAGGTTTTTGTGCTGAGAAGCAGAGACATGCAGCACTGTGCCGACTAGCAGCACAGAAGTAAATGCCGCTGCTGCTCGTATCGACTCCCTCTATCGTTAAGCTGCAGGTTTTCCCTTCAGTTGCTCCTCCGTCTATCTTCACTTTCACTCCAGTCTCTGGATAGCCGTCGTTCACGTTCATGTACCCCAGGTACTGCATCTGGTGGTCCTCGGTTTGTTTATACCAGAGGATCCGATCGTAGTTGGGAACTTGATGTGAACATTTTATTACAGTAGCTTCTCCAGAGTTTTTAAGGACGCTTGCCGGAAGCTGAACGACTCGGTCACTGAGCGAAGAACCTGGGAAAAGAAAAACGGTGGAGAAAGTTACGTTTGACCTGCGTCTGAGAGAGAAAACCTTCAATGAGACAATATGTTTTTCAGATATGCTGCAAAATTACAGAAAACATATTTTACCTGGAAGGGAAAGTAAGCAACAGCTTATATAAAGTAGGAGGATCATTGTGAGAGTAAATCTCACAGCAGTGTAGATGCCTGTACTCAATCCATCTAACATCACTGTCTGACTCTGAGGAAAGTGGTAGAGCTGGGAAAGTTTCAGAGTGGGCTGTGTTTAAGTGCTGCTCTCCTTCTGAATGTTACTGGAATCCCAGCATCTACTCAGTGAGGCTGTGCTGCCACCTACTGAAAATAAGAACATGGACCGTCTGTCCTTCTGTTTAACACAGCGGCGGCAGCGTCACGTTCTGGCACTGAAAATGCAGAGAGAAATTATTTTCCAGCATCACTGTGCGCGACGTATATGTCAAAATCCACATAAATCAGCTTCATACAGTAAAAGGAAAAAGAAAAATGCTTTTCTTTTCTATTCTTTTGTTTAAATACTTCAGACGGTGAGCTCATTCTTTCTCAAGCAAGAAAACTGCCTTACCTGAAACAGAAACAAAAGTTAAGGCCACGCTGAAGAAGATGATCATTTTCTGTCAGAACAGTTGCCGTCCACAACATTAGAAAGTGGAAGAAAAACCTTTCAGACAAAACAAAACTTTCAAAGTGGGTTGAATCATGATGTATCCTCTTTTGAACACAGAAACCAATCGCCTATACGATTGGTTTCACCTATACTTCTCTCCATAGCTGGTTCAGCACTACAGTGTTGCATTTCGAGTCCTTCACTGTAGTATTCATGTAAATCTAGCATTTTTGGTTCAGTCAAGTTCAGTCAAACTAAATAGAGACCATATTTGAATATCGTTTTTCAACCATCGTATTGTAGTCCAGGAAGACAGACCTCTACTCAGTCTCAAGTTATCGTCTAAGGGTTTCATATTGGTAATGTTTGGTTTTCTTCTTACCACTCTACCATAAAAACTAGATTTGTGGAGTGCTTGACTGATTGTTTTCCTAAAAACAGATTCTCTCACCTGAGCACTTGATCTCTGCAACTCTTCCAAAATGACCACAGGCCTCTTGGCTGCTTCTTAGATAAATGCTGTCCTTACTTTTGGATCTAATAGAGCTCTGTCAGATGATGTTTTTTTACAACCTAAATATTCTTAAACGTCTCCGCATCTTCCTCCCTGACCTTTCTGCTGTGTTCCTTGGCCTTCTGATGCTATATGGGACCTAATGTTTGCTAACAGGCCTCTGATTCTTTAAAAAAATAAATCTTTTTGAACACACAAATATTTTTTTTAATGTTTTTATGTTTACAAAAGACGTGACTTCGATTTCTGAATATTGTAGAACAGGGGGCTGAATATAAACACATGTAAAAAATAGAAATTAGATTGGGCGGGCCGTAGTGGCGTAGGGGTTAGCGCGACCCACATTTGGAGGCCTTGAGTCCCGGACCCGACGACATTTGCCGCATGTCTTCCCCCCTCTCCTTACCCCCCTCCTGTCAGCCTACTGTCAAATAAGGGACACTAGAGCCCACAAAAAGCCCCCTGATGGGAAAACAAAAAAATAGAAATTAGAGGTTTGGTGTCTATATTTTTGCATCAATCTGATACCATGTAAATAAGGATCAGTATCGCCGATACTGATACAAATGCTGATACTTTTTATTTAAGTTTGGCATATCATCAAACTTTTGATGATATGGTGGTGTTTTCTTTTTTCTTTTTGCAAACCGAGGACAGAATTTATACAAAGTTTATAGGTCTGTACAGATTACTTTAATAACATATTAACATTATAAATAGTGTAAAAAAAAATCGTCTGAGAGCAAATCAAAACAAATTTTTTATTGGGTAGAGATGAGAATCTATAGTGCAATAATAAAATAGCATTTCAAGATGGAGTCTAAAACTGAAGTATCGATCTTACCATATTAGAATCAATCCGATACTGATACCTATTTGGTATTGATGTTGTTGATATTTTGGATCGATCCGCCCACATCTAGTATAAATATCACATAAAGACATTTTAGACAGACCAGTGGACCTAAATGATGTTTTTGGACTGTGGGAGGAAGCTGCAGAGAGAATCCACTCTTCCACTTTGAGAACACACAAACTCCACGCAGAAAGACTCTAATAAAATGACTGAAAGTGGAGAGTTCACACAGGTGCAGCAGGATGGGAAGAGGTTTTTGCACAGAGCAGCAGTGATATTCAGCACTGTGGTAACTAGCAGCACAGTAGTAAACTGTGCTGCTTTTCTCACTCAGCTCTTTGATTGTTAAAGTGCAGGTCTCTCCTTCATCTCCACTCCCATCCATCTCCAGCTTCACATCGGTTCCAGGTTCAGGATTTGTGTTGTCTTTATACCGATACCCCAGTAGCTGCAGCTGTTTGTCCTCTCGTCTCTTGTACCAGAGGATTGTATTGTAGTTCTTGATATTGTGAGAGCAGCTGATTCTGGCTACTTCTCCTCGCTTTGCGAGAATGTTGAACGGAGTCTGATGAACCTGATCGTTGAGAGAAGATCCTGTGAAGAACATGAACATTGATTACACATGAACTGATCAAATATTATTTATCATCAGGGTACAACAGTCAGAAACATCTACTAATGAAGTGACAACAGAGTAAATGACTGCTGGAACAAAACTGATTACCTGAAACCACAACAAGGATCTGAACCATCAAGACCAGCAGGATTAACATCATGCTGCAGATTGTAGGTTGACTGTAGTGTTGACTGTAAGTACTGAAGGTGTTCAGTGTTTCTGTGGCTACGATTCTTTTAAAACCTCCAATCAGCATCATTGACACGAACTCTGTGGGTGGAGTCACAGCGCCCCCTAGAGATTATTATGATTTTGTTCAGTAAGACGATGCTTTAGCATGTTAGTTACCATAGTTTGAGTCTATTTGTTAGCCTTTCAAACTGATGTGAAAATGTCTTTATTTTCTTTTTTCCCCCACCCAACTAAAGCAGTTTACATCAGCTGTCTGCAGATTACGGTTCTCCATTCTCCTCCTGGCAACACTTATGCTAGTCTGCAAAATGGCGACAGTAAAAGTTGGGAGAAAATAACAGTGTCAGTTGGTTGTTCAACAATAGTTGAATAAATTGCTTTTAAAATATATCTCCTGTTGAACATTTATTACCCAGTTGATGCCTACATCAGGGTTTCCCCCAGAAAACTTGCTGAGCCCGGTGCTCTGGTCGCTAGGGAAGTCATCCAGCCGGCCGACAAGTTTTTGAGTTAAAAAAAGTTTAAGTTGACAGGAAATACATGAAGTTTGAAAGTATCACTTGATAGTTATGTGTTATTGGTAGACTGGGAGATTAATACCTAAACACCAACTATAAAGTCTTAAAAAAGGGCAATAAAATAAAAAAATAATATAAATAATCAATGGTAAGCCTGTTGGGGGCACAAGTAAAGCCTGGAGGCCAACCAGGCTTATAGTACACTGTTGGAAACCTTGCCTACATCATCACAATACTTTTTTGAATTCGGTACCTTTGGTTTTTCACACTAAAGTATGAAAAACCAAAACTAATACTGTGACTAATAAAAACTAACCTGAAACTAAACAATATTTAACTAAAAGCAGCTCATAAAAACTAACAAACACTCTCTGAAGACTAACTAAAATTAACTGAATTAGACAAACAGAGTGCCAATGAAATAAAACTAATCTATAATGAAAAACCTAAAACTATCAGAACCCCAGAGCTAACACAGCTGCACCTGTGAGGAGGTTTTTGCACAGAGCAGCAGTGATATTCAGCACTGTGGTAACTAGCAGCACAGTAGTAAACTGTGCTGCTTTTCTCACTCAGCTCTTTGATTGTTAAAGTGCAGGTCTCTCCTTCATCTCCACTCCCGTCCATCTCCAGCTTCACATCGGTTCCAGGTTCAGGATTTGTGTTGTCCATATATCTATACCCCAGTAGCTGCAGCTGTTTGTCCTCTAGTCTCTTGTACCAGAGGATTACATCGTAGCTCTTGATATTGTGAGAGCAGCTGATTCTGGCTGCTTGTCCTCGCTTTGCCAGAACGTTGAACGGAGTCTGATGAACCTGATCGTTGAGAGAAGATCCTGTGAAGAACATGAACATTGATTACACATGAACTGATCAAATATTATTTATCATCAGGGTACAACAGTCAGAAACATCTACTAATGAAGTGACAACAGAGTAAATGACTGCTGGAACAAAACTGATTACCTGAAACCACAACAAGGATCTGAACCATCAAGACCAGCAGGATTAACATCATGCTGCAGATTGTAGGTTGACTGTAGTGTTGACTGTAAGTACTGAAGGTGTTCAGTGTTTCTGTGGCTACGATTCTTTTAAAACCTCCAATCAGCATCATTGTCATGCCCTCTGTGGGTGGAGTCACAGCGCCCCCTAGAGATTCTTATGATTTTGTCCTGCCATGCTGCTTTATGCTATGAAAGGAGCTGACCAAGATTACCATACTCAATTAAAACTAACAAAATGGCAAAAACTGAAATAAATAAAAAGTCTGAAAAACTTAAACTAGTACTATGACTAATAAAAACTAAACTGAACAATATTTAACTAATTGCGGCTCCTAAAAACAAGTAAGCAAACTCTAAAAACTAATTAAAACTAACTGAATTAGACAAACAGAGTCCCAACAAAATAAAACAAATCTATCATGAAAAACCTAAAACTGTCAGAACCCCAGAGCTAACACAGCTGCACCTGTGAGGAGGTTTTTGCACAGAGCAGCAGTGATATTCAGCACTGTGGTAGCGAGCAGCACAGTAATAAACCCCGCTGCTGTCTGGGCTGAGCTCTGTGACGGTTAAAGTGCTGTTTTTGTCTTTGCTTGCGCTCCCGTCTATGTTCACGTTGAGCTCCTTCTCTGGATATCCGTTGTCTCCCAGCATGTATCCCAGCAGCTTCATCTCATGAAGCTTCGACTGTTTGTACCAGAGGATGCGATCGTAGTTTGGGATGCTGTGAGAGCAGCTGATCTTAGCCGTTTCTCCAGGGCTTTTGAACATGTCAGCTGGAATCTGGAAGATTTGGTCACTAAGAGAGGAACCTGTACGGGGACACAAAATCAAATGTGAGGCTTAAAGAAATGAGGAGTTTTGATCCGTTTGATTTATAAACCAGAGAACGTTCTGGAAGACTTTTCATACCAGAAACAAGAGTGATGTGGAAGCCTAAGCAGCAGAGGATGAAGGGGATCATTTTGTTTCAGTCAGATTGTCTTTGGTTTTGTCGCTATGGCTGCATGTGAAGTAATCCAGGTGGGTGGAGTCACTGTAGCTCCACTTCTTAGCATAAAATATCACACCAGTGATTTAAAAAAAAATAATAAGACTCACCTTTAGAGGTGAAAGACATTTTGTAAATTCTTAAAGAGTAAATATTATCCCAAAAATAACAGTTAGAGTTAAAAATTCAGGTTAAATTTAGCTGTAAACTATAACCTGTTGTCATAAACTCTTCATACTAGATGAAGAAACACTGCCTCCTAGTGGACAAAAATAATGACTCACAATGAAGCTTCTGAACTTGACGTTTTGTAAAGTTAAAAACGGCAAAAATAATAATTATAATAAAAATCTGCAGAAATTAGGAGTAAATGTAGGCTAAGAGTGTTTCTTTTGTGAATGGAGTTAAATTGGTCTGTTAGATAGAGTGAGTGAGGATTTGTGTTTCTAGACTGGAAAGTCAATTGGACTGTACAGACACACTGATATTGCACAAATGTACTTTTTAACAATATTTCTATAAACGCTCTGTTACAGTTTATGCTCAAAATAAGAACAGTCTCCATATGTTAAATAGGCTGAAAGGTGCTGTCAGTGTATCTGAGTGGACTGATGATTTGTGTTTTATCAGAGGAGCTTCAGTTTCTCCTCAGCACTGAGGCGGTCTGTGACGATACACCGCCACCTTATGAAAGGAAGCGACACAGCTGCAAAATAGATATGACATCAAAAAGATTAAACTCGAGGTTTTTGTGCTGGGGAGCATTAATATGAAGCACTGTGGTATCTAGCGGCGCAGAAATAAACGGCGCTGCTGCTCTCGCTCAGATCCTCCACCGTCAGAGTGCTGGTCTTGTCTTTGCTCGCGCTGCCACTGATTTTCACCTTAACACCTGGCTCTGGGTATCCGTTTACAACATCGTTGTATCCCAGGAGCTGCATCTGGCTGCCTGTTGAGTGTCTGTACCAGAGGATTACGTCGTAGTTGTCAATGCTGTGTGTGCAGCTGATGGCGGCGTTTCCTCCGGGCTCGAGGAACATCTCAGCCGGAGTCTGATGGACCCGATCGCTGAGAGAAGAGCCTGTTGAAACATGAGAAATCTCATGAGCGGAGATTGAATATGGTGTAAAAAACACTCCTTTATCCAGAATGATTAAAGGAGTAGCAATAGAAAACAAGGTTTTAAATGAACCAAAAGGTGATTTCACCTAAAACGTGAATCATGTTGAACATTAAGCAGAAGATGACGATCATATTGCTGAGTTTTCTGATTCATCAGTACAGTTGAAGTGACTGGTTATCGTACATGCTGCTGTTCTTCAGCATCTGAGGAAACCTTTACACGAGGAACACAAACAGTTGTTTTTTTAAGGATGTGTGACATCACACTTCCTGTTGTTGTCTAAACCAATCAACTCACTGGACACCTTTTAGCCTGTAACATATGCTGCCCTCTGTGTTTGTCTAATTCACAATTTCTTCTTGAGTTTCTGTACTCATTTTGCACTCTCACTTTTTTTCCATTTTTAAGCAATTATGAGGGACGTTGGCAAGAGATGTTGCTAGGTAGCAAAAAAGTGAGTGAGTTAGCGACGTAGCTTAGCTAGCCGTGAGAGGTTAAGAGGTTAACAACTTTTCTCTGTCCACAACCCCCAGAAAGCTGTGTGGTTCTGGATCGGAGTTTAGTGAAATTATTGAATGTTCTGTCAGACGTATTATCTATTTATATTACTGTCCAAAAAGTTATATATTAATTTTTTGGCCAGTCGTACTCCAAAGCAGTTCTAACAAACACAGACTAAGTTTCTGTCCAGTATCGTAAAATCTTGCATCCTCATCTCAGCATCCAGTTTAGACAAAATAGTCTCTAATAAAACGACTGAAAGTGGAGAGTTCACGCAGGTGCAGCAGGATGTGAGGTTTTTGTACTGAGCAGCAGTGATATTCAGCACTGTGGTAGCGAGCAGCACAGAAGTAAACTGCACTGCTGTTCTCACTCAGGTCTTTGATTACTAAAGTGCAGGTCTCTCCTTTATTTGCATTTCCTTCTAATTCCATCTTCACATCCGTTCCAGGTTCAGGATTTTTGTTGTCGATGTACATATACCCCAGTAGCTGCAGCTGTTTGTCCTCTAGTCTCTTGTACCAGAGGATCACATTGTAGCTCTGGATAGTATGAAAGCAGCTGATTCTGGCTGCTTCTCCTCGCTTTGCCAGAATGTTGAACGGAGTCTGATGAACCTGATCGTTGAGAGAAGATCCTGTGGAGAAAAGCGGCACACAATGATAAACTGTATGGGGGGGAATGTCCAAAGTAGATACAGCAGCAGAGAAATACATAATAATAATGATTACCTAAGACCAGCGCGACCTTGAGAGAAAGTATGAGCAGCTCTGTGATCATTCTGCTGTTGTGTGTGTGCTTGGAGACTCTTGTCTCAGAAAAAAGAAAAATCTGATCTGCAAATGAAGCAGATCAGAAACCCTGTAGGAGGGCGGAGTCTGCAATCTGACATTTTGTGACAAACGTCAGAGAGTGTTAGAGTGATAAAAAGTAAAAAAAAAAATAAAATTTTTAATTAATATGCATTTATAATCTGCCAATCTGAAGTAGCACAGTGTAGAAGACACTTTATAATCCATATTCAGGGGGTTGAATGAACTGTTTTAGTCTTGAATGACTACACAAAACTCAAAGATGGAGAAAATCCACAGAGTAAACTGGGTTTTTAAGCTACATAGCAACTGTTCATTGCTGTGCAACACATCACAACAAATTTGACTGTCTCAGTATTAAATTCAATAAGTTGCTTCAAAGTTTTATGAGGAGAGTTTAAGTTTTTTTCCCTGGTTTTCTTTATCTGTATATCAAATTCATTAAATTTATTTGTTGAGATAAGTTCAAATAAGTTGAACATAACTCAATGTACTTTCTGTGTAATCATTTGTATTGGTTGACTGTATGAACAGGCAGAAAAAGAACTGCTTCTGTCTCAGAGAATTTATTGACCTCCACCTAGGAGGTCACCTCCTGGTAAACACTAGGAGGTAAAACACCGCCTCCTAGTGGACGGTACAGCTCCACAGCTGGGTGATCAGTCCCTCCTCTGAGGTTCCCCTGTATCTCTTGCTGCCATCAGCAGGTGAATGATGGCTCCTCTGGTATCAGTG
>CAEFZY010019121.1:0-46343 GCA_903066815.1 Brachyrhaphis roseni | reverse complement strand
TGTTCTTGTATACAATATTTTTTTGTTATATTATTACTTTATATATATTTTTTTAAATTAATATATATATATATATATATATATATATATATATATATATATTAGGTTGGTATATTTATATGTTTTCCTGCCAAGTAATGAAGACCTTCATTATAGTATATTAGTTTGTATAAAAAAATCTGACTAGCATGAATTTGGCTTCCAAATTCTCTAGATCTCAAAGTCTCAAGGACATTGTTGTGGTACAGGCTAAATAACTAAATAGATGGCAGGAGTCAAGGTTTCCCAGCAGAACATTGCCCAAAACACAATGTCTCTGTCTGGTTGATTTTTTTTCTCTCCCCATAGTGCATCTTGGTTCCATGTGTTTCCCTTCTGACAGACGCAGATGCACCTGTGAGTCCATAAGATGTAAAAGAGCACATGATTCATCAGATCAGAACACCTTGTTACGTTGCTCCATGTTCTGGTTATGATGCATTGTTGATATTTTTGGCAGTATACTTGGGTCAGCACTGACTGATCTGTAGATCTGTATGTAATAAACCACTAGACAGTCTTGTTTACTCATTTTTCTGGGTTCTAACAGATCAACTTTGAGGACATCATTTTCTTTTACTGTGTAATTTATTTCACTGACATGAAAAGATAATCAGGGATTTTTACATTTTCTGTTGGTAGTCATAATTCTCAGCCTGTTCAGTGTTTGCTGGATCTTGCTTTTCTTTTCCACCTTGAGGATTTATAAACTCATTCATTTTAGATCTTAAAAGTTTGTTATGCTTCAGTTTCTGAACTCAGTTTTGAACTCAAGAAACATCAGAACTTCATGTTATACATTTTGTCATATGAACTGCAAAGCAGATGCTCTAACTGAGTTTGTGATTTTGCTCCCTCCATCTCATTTGCATGTTTTGTTCTGAAACATATTGAAAATCACACAGACACAGATAAGGACGTGGTGCACTGAAATGGCCAGATGTGTGAGTGGTGTCGGCTGCGTTTGCGTTTGTTATTGTGTGTCGCAGCTCACCGGTGGAGGAGGAGGAGGAGGAAGCGAGAGCAGAGATACATGCAGTGGAGGAGTGTTGTTAGCTGGGCTCAGCTTTGCTTTTCAAATGTAAAAATAAAAATCCCCACCGGTGTAGAGATGGTAACCCTGTTCCCCCGGGAACAGGAGGCTTAACACCATGGCGATGATGACTCACTGTCAGTTGCGAGCTTTTGTCGATTCACATTCAGGTGTGCTAAGTTGCACACATGTTCACACAAACGCCTTCACCTTAAAATGCATTCCAGTTTTACTAGTTTGTCAAAGAAAAGCAAAAAATTGGAAAGTGTTGTTGTCCAAGACTGTGCATAACCAACTACTGCATATGATAATTATTAATAAATAACAGTTGAAGGGATGTTCTTATGACCAACTTTAGTGTTTAGTATCTGCTGATTGGAGATTCAGTCTCTGGTTGCAGTCACAGCTTTGAACATCTTGACTCTTCAAGGAGAAAAACTTTGTAGCTTTCCGAAAACAACATCCTGTCAGATATTCAACAAATTAAAATGACAATAAACACACCAAAATAATTCAAGACTTTTCAACAGTTAATAGATTCTTATGGACTCTAACTAATGAATGAGAATAACTCAATATTTTTGGGGGGTTTACATGAAATGTCTTGATTGGCTTGTTGCTATTCTCTTCTTAGGATGTTATTCCATTTTGTCTTCATAATACATTTTTACATTTAAACATTACCTGCACAAGAGCAAAAAATCCTGTGTAGCATAATAATAATAAAAAAAACACAACTAAACTTGGCACCCTGTAAAGGACTACTGGTTAAGTTTCCTGATTAAGGTTCAAGACCATGAAAGCACCACCTGTCAACCAATCAATACATTGAGAAAAGAAAACTAAGGGACTAATGTTGATTAAAATGCATACCTTTGAAAACATTACATTGTTATTGCTTATAGCTCAAACTGTTTGCTAACTGCAGAACTGAAACACCAAATTAAATAAGTACTATAAAATAAAATGAAAAAAATTCTGTTTCTTTTAAAAGTAATCACTTTTTTTTATTATTGAAAGCTTACCTTCCAAAATTAGAGAAGTCTGTTTTTTTCCCCATCACCCTCTGTTTTTTAATATTTTCCAATTTGCAGCTCAGTAGGGCTGGGTGATATGGCTTAAAAATAAAAAATCTAATTGATGAAAGAAAATTACATTAATTTATCAAATCGATTATCTCCCGGCCCTCAGCTCAGATACATGCATTTAAGCTCCTTCTTCTGCATTTAGTCTCCATATTTAAGCTCAGTTGCTCTCTCGTTGCAAAAAGAAAAACATGTAAATGTGCCTGCCAGTGACCTCATGCTGAATTAATCCTATAGCTTCCAGCTGTGTAAAGCGCTTAATACTTGTAGTTACTGTCATGCAGATCAGAACAATACTGACCAGTGTGGGAAGTGCTTAGTGGTGGCTCAGAAGCAACCATGCTGCAAAACAAAAGGTTGTGACTTACTGCAGTGGAACAGCTGTATGGATTCTAAAAATAAACTGCAGGTGTAAAATCAAGAGATTAAAACTGATTATGCCGAAGATTATTTTAGCTCCTCTTTGTCAGGTTTATAGTGTTTGTGCTAAAAAATTAAATATATCTTTAAAACATTAACGAATCAAGAGAAAATGTTTTAGTTTGAATTTATTATGCAGTTTCACTTTTAAAGCATATTCATTAGTATTTTTGTTAATTTTCATTTGCTTATTATTTCTAACCCAGTACATTTATAATTCCTCACATTGTGTGATGGATAAAGGCTTAAAAATAAAAATTACAATCCTTGTTGGAATTGAATCATATTTGTTTGAGTGGCTTACATGATAATTACAAAGAAACATTTCTTTTACTCCAGTCTGAGGTGCTCTAATTTCATAACGTTCAGTGTAGGAAAAATTAGAAAAGCTAATTTACCTAATCTGTTTCTTTATTGCGAGGACTGGTGTTTCATAACTCGTCTCCAGCTGCTGTTTAACGGGCCTTCTCAAAGGAAATAGCTCATATTGAAAATAACCGCTGTAACTTCTGGAAGTTTTCTTCATGAGCACTCAGTGTACCTTTTTTATACTTTCATTTTTAAATCGGCTCAGAATGTTAGGTTGAGAAAAAAATATTTTTTTAAAGTCCAAAGTAGAATATCTTTTATTGTCAGGTAAATATGTCACTTTCAGGGTCAGTAGTATATGTGGGACCTCTAGAAAATTTTTATAGACACCTCTGGTATTGCATTGTATCCTACTGGCTTTGTATCCTACTGGCTTTGTTGGCCAACAATTACTGAATTTCAGAGATGCTTGTGGTTTAATCATTTTTGTTGGACAAAAAAAATAAAAAATGTCAGAAATTAGTTTGCAAACATGTAAAACGGATCAGTCTGTCAAAACATTTTTGCCAGATTTAGAAACGTGATGTGATGCTAGCACCACTAAACCGTGTTTCACAAAACTAATTAAGATGTGCATTAGCAACAGGTTCCCCTGTGACCCTGCAAGGATAAACGGCATTGGATGGATGGATGCACAAAAGCATGACAATGAAATTTTATTTTTGATGCTGCACTAAGTATTGATGATCTTTCATTTCACTAACAAATGTTAACACTTTTTAAGTTATATAAAGAGCAATGTAAAAATCTGCCAATAATTAACTATTTTCGATATCATATGATGTCAATAAATTTTCGACATTTGCTTACATATTTGGTACAGTGTATAAAGACGGCAAATAATTTAATAAGAAATATTTACTTCACTAAAAACATAAATATGCATTAATGGTCAAATAAAATCGAGAAGAGAGTTGATGTAAATTTTCTAATTTATTCAAAACAGAAATGCTTTAATTTTTAAGAAGCAATATTTTTGTAATTACAAAGTTAATGTCTGCTTAATCCCATTCTCAATTTGTCTGCTTCTTTATGCTGTATTGCATAAAACTGGACTTGTGTTCTTTTTGCTACTTAATCTAAGGCAGAGGACTTGAAAAAAAGTATTAGAAAACCAATATTTAAATCTGCATTTAAAATGTTTGTCCTGAAGTCTAATTAATGAACATGTTCAAAACGTAGCTATGAGTTACAAAATAAAGTGTGAGCCATGAGAAAAAGTGGAGACGCAAAAATGTAGCGAGAAGGGATTTTATTTTGAAAAACTGGAAGTGACACTCTGACACAAATCTGTCAAGTCTCAAAACTTCAGTCGAGTCCAAGTCAACTCTCAAGTGATTCAAGTACAACTCTTCCAAGTTGCAGACTTTAGTCCTTATTCCTGTTGAGTAGTAATTAGGTATAGGATAAAATAATCTATTCAGTAATTAACCCTCTCCAGGCAGATGTTGCAGATTTGCAACAGCTAAATGCTGTTCAAATGCTGTTTAAATGTCTCTCTCAAAAAAAGTCTGAATTGTATATTACTACCCCATATGATCATTTTCTCCAAATATCAGATTTTTCCTGCAACTACAACTTAATTTGAGCCTGAGAGGGTTAATATTTAAAATTTATATATCTTATGCAAAAATTTGCATTTAAATACTATACATACTCATAATACTGTCCAAAAACTACCTGAAGCAGCATGAACAGCATTTTATTTGTTTGTGAAATGGCGTATATGAATCTGAGATTCTTAAGAACCTGAACACAAGGCTCTTTAATTACTTCCACCTTGTACCACTAATAAAAATCTGATTTTACCAGATCACCAGTGCCTGCTAATTGTAATCTTCATATATGAGCCACAATTACAACAACAGAAGAGAACATAAGATGCTTATCCAGAGGGATTGTATTGTTTGTTGCCTCACCTTCTCCTTTCTAAGATCTGAGCACTAAATATGAGCTCTGAGACTTTTCTGCCTCTCATATGACATAATATTTTATAGTTTCATTTCAAGTAGAAGCTAATAAAGATGTGTATTTTCAAGATAGTGTGATTGATGTCTATAGTCATGCATCAATTAGTGCCGGCTATTGTTTTGTACTTTTTTATGTTTGAAACTTAGTCTAATTATGTCCTAATTGACAGTGGTCTGAACACTCGGCTGGGTATCTTGCCTTGCTTTGCAGTCTATGAGGCATCTGATGAAAGCTGCGCTCCATGATGCAATCAAAGAGCAAGGCTCATTTTAGAAAAAGTTCAAACAAGAAGGAGAAAACTTTGCATGTTTCGTGGGCTGGTTGAGGGCAAACTGCAAAAAAAAAAAAGTTCTCAACGCCTTTGCAATTCATCTTGTTATCCTGGCATTGCGGGTCGCAATTATTGCAGCGATTAAATGACCACAGCTAATTCTCTTTTAGCAAGCATAAGGACATAATGAGGAGGCAGAAAAGACAGGGGACCCACTTTATTACATGAGAAGGAATGAGCCAAAGCACCTCTGCCTTGAAGTCAGGTTAGGAATGAACAAAACAATGGTTTTTACTAAGAATAGAACATTTTGATCAATAAGCAGAACCATTGAGTTCTGCAATATTTTTATTATCACTTGATGATTATGGTTATCTAAATATGTTGAATATTTAGTGTCTTTATAATCACTCTAAAATCTGCATGTAGACTAGATTTAATATCTGCTACATATATTGCAATTAAAGACATACATTTTGTTTTCAAAATTGAAACTTTTTTCCTTCCTACCAATAATTACAGCGAGTTGCTGAAGCATTTACATTTTCTGTAGAAATAACAAATCCAGCTTATTCATAAACACAGTTGCTATAGTTTAAAAGCAGAAATAAGAAACAAACCTCCATCTTCACTCCCTTCTCTACCACCACACAAGATTAGAGCCATCAAGTGATAAAGGATAATGATCAAGTTCTGCAATATTAATGATAGGAAAAGTGAAGTAGTAATGTATGGATTAGAGTGCTCAGGATTACTTTATGTAGTAACAGATCTGATATTCAAAACACATGCATTTGACATGGTTTTTAACTTTTTAATGTGTAGAAATGTATTCATTGCAGTGCTTCCCAGCCCTGGTCCCTCAGGTACACTACCCTGCATGTTTTAGATGTTTCCTGCTTCAGCACACTTGATTTCAGTTAATAGCTGATTAACAGGCTCTCGCTCAACTGCATTTATATAAATAAAATTTGTTAGATCAAGGAAACATCTGAAACATCCAGGGCAGTGTGTCTTGAGGAGCATAGTTGAAAAACAGATTCATTGGAATATACATTAAACATGCTGTAGACCACAGGTGTCTAAACTTTCTGCGATGTGGACTAAAACTAATATTTTACTCAAAGAAATTTATCTGAAAGATCAAACATATGCTAAAATAAATTAATTGCAAATGTTTAGTAAGGGCAAAGATCATTACATCTTGTTCAGCATAGTTTAATTAAAGAAAATACTTTATGATTTTAATTGGATATTCATTTGATGGCAAAATTATGTCCTAAAATATTTGACTATCTGCATCAAACAACGGGGCTTCCAGGCTGCACTTGGGACAGCCTTGCCATAGAATATTCTGGAACTTGTTGTAAAGTGCATTACAGTAGATAGTTTATATAATTATAATAAAATGTAGCAATATCAGTAGCAAAAATTTAACAATTGTCATATTGTGAAATGTTTTAGAGTATGCATTCTTTGCACATTTATACAGATGCATTGCTCTGTGTCTGTGTATGTTGTTTTCTCTACCTGTTTATCCTTCATTGGTTGTGGGTGGGTCCAGCGGTCATTTGGCGAGAGGCAGGGAAACACAGACACACAAGAAAAACAACCATAGAAACACACACTCATACACACGGACAAGGAACAGTCGTGTTTTTTGACTGGGTCAGGAAGCTGGAGTACCCAATGCATGCACATGCAAAAAAGTACGAACTCTAAACAAAAAGGATTCCCAGCAGGAAGGTCCTAGGATTTGATTCTGATTCTTTTCTCCAAAGACTGATCCTTTGTTGCCACGTTTTATTACGTAGTCCAAGACAGTTTTGGTCCTTTGAAACTTGTAAATAGACATTTGGGGATTCTCTATGATATTTTAACCAAGGGATATTTGAAGTCCACATTACAATGTGAGCTTTGTCTTGTGTGTTTTGGTGACGTGACTAGTGATGATGGTGTGTGTCAAAGTAACTTTTACCTGAAAGCAGGACACAACATTTCTCATCAGACTGCACTTACAGGAGCTGAAAAGCCTCATTTCTGTCATCTGTCAATATTTTGGTGTTTGAATAATCCCTTAGACATTGATGACCAAAAGGTTGAACATCTCATTATGCTTATACAATAATTCCCAATATTATGAATTTTGTTTATTTTTATTGCTTTAATGAGGACAGTTTTGTGCTGCAGCAAGTAGCAGCCTTAATGGATGTTAAATTTAAATAAAAATCAATAATAAAGGGAGAACTGCAACATTTTTGAAAATTCAATGTCACTTTGTTAATGTAAACTACATATTAACAACATATGAAAAAGTATGAAAAGGAATTTTAAAAATTCACATTTTATTAATGTTTTGGAATCAAAAATACAAATCAAGAATATTTTTTCTGCAGTGCTCTGTAAGAAAGTTTTTTCCAGCTTCCAGACGGCACAATAACCAGTTATTTTCCTGTAGATGGTCATATGAAAATATTAATGGCCAGCTTAAGTACGATGTTTGTAGAAACCCTCACTTCACTGTTAAGCACTATATTTTTGCACTGCACGATATTAGAATGATGTTTTCAGGCACTTTATGCATACTGATTATGTGTTATGACAGCGTTCAGTCCACGCAGTAATTTGAATGTGGCTGTGTATGAAGTCCTGCATGCCTTTTATCCATTTTCATGTCTGTTTTTAAGCTTTAGCAACAACAAATGTTTGCATGTCTTACTGAATGCGTGTAAGTATTGGTTTGTGAGTTAAAGATATCTTGGTGCTTCTGTGGTGGCGGTTGTTTTGAAAGGAAGGAGGAGAGAAGGGGGAGCGGGTGGCGGTGTTCGACTCTGCTTTAGAGAGATGGAAAGGATTGAAGGTGTAGAGCCGTGATTGACAGGTGGGATGATGCGGCCCTGGCTCAGCTGCAGCACCGAGGTGTAGGCTGTTACTGATTGACAGTCGAGCCCAGACTGGGAACCTGGATTGGCCACAAAGAAAGAGAAGATGGAGAGAAAGAGCTGCAGAGGAGAGAGAAAAATCATACATTCCAACATAAATATCCAGCCTTAACGCTTTGCTGTGTAGTCTGCTTCAGAATAGTTCAACACTGCCATCTATTGTAAACCAGGCTCGTCCTATTTTAATGATATCACTGACAGCTGTCTTCCTACCTAGCATGCTTCTATGTCTTTGGCTGCAGTGAAAAAAAGTTATTGAAAGCAGAGATACAAATAGTGAGAGGATTGAATGACAGTGAGGCTGTCAGAAAACATAGAATGAGTAACTAAAGGAAAGAAATGTTTGGATAAGAACTTTTTCACAGAAAGAAGAATGTTTGCAGTTTATTTCAGCTTCAAACATATAGCCAGGTTTTAAAGAAATTTAAAAGATGATAATATTGAACTAATGTAAATAATGTTTATCAAATGTCATTTTATTCAGAGAACATCAGAAATGTTCATGTGCCGTAAAGTTAAAAGGTTGTGTTAGTTAATTGTTTAAGTCTTAGAGGTTAGAAGCTAGGATGAGGGTGCAAATTAAATAAAAATCTAAATGTTACTCTTAAAGAGTATTATATTTACTGCCGTTTTGTCTGATAAGGATTTTGTCCGTTTTGTCTGAAAATACCTTGGAGGGGTTGACTAAAAATTCCCCTATTTGCCAAATGTTTCCAAACTCAGTAAGTTTCGGCTTTAATTTCACAGATCTAAGATGTAAGATATAAAATTTTGTGGTAATAAAAGTTGTCTGTGTTCACACCCTAAAATAAAAGCTGTTAGGTTTTCATCTCATCCCTCTCAGACCGTTACCTCTTGCTTGTGCAGGCTCACAGGCTCATTCCTCACAAGTCCTACTTGTCGTGACTTCTTCAGAAAACCCTTCTGCCCTCTACTGTAGGGAGAACAAGATGCATGCAGCTCTCATAGACTTTTCACATCCAAAGAGAAGATGCCAATGCTCTCTATCAGCTCTTCAAGCCTTTCTTTAGTGGCTTTAAAGTTAGAATGAAATTATTTTTTGCAATCTAAAAACAGAAAGGATAGTTTATTTTTTTTTTCTGTAGTTCAAGAGAGATGGGTGGTGCCTCACTGAGAGCAGCGATTCCAATCAGAGAGCAGAGAAGAGATCTGAATAAAAATGTATTTTAGCATTTCTATTGTGGTGTTTAACTGGCATGCTGTACTAATATTTTGCTCTGTAAAAAAAATATGCCTAATGTAGGATGAGCACTAGTTAGATTATTTATTTTTGAATCAAATTAGCTGAAAATATGCAGTTGAAAGTTACTCCCCCCTGCAGAGTTGTTTTGTGAATCAGTATTCTGATAGTATCAGCTTGTTTTTACGCTGAGAGAAACACTCAAACACTCACTGCATCCCAACAGATCTCTCTTTCTCCTTTAATGGGTCCATCTTCTCCTCTGATAGACTATTTATGGGTTTTTTTGCACTTGAACTCCCAACTTTTCCGTTAATATCAGACCTTCTGTGTTTTTGTTTTATTTAAGGATCATCCATTAGGGAGAAGTTTAAGCTTCAAGATTTGCATTCAAATATAACCTTCTCGTTAGTCCTAAAGATTTGGTCAGATCAGTTCTCATGCATTATCCATTCCACAACAGAGGCATTAAAATGGATTGTTGCAACCATGATCATATTTATATGCCTTCTAAAGCTTGTTTGTCTTTTTTGATGAGATCCAAACATTTAGGTTATTATAAAATCTGAAGTACAAAGAGCAACTGAAAAAGTTTAAACCTTTTATAAGACATTGCTACTCTTCTGAAAGACATTGAAAACAATGATACAAAGCTGCTTATTGTCTTCTGTCACAAAACAAGGGAAAAAAATACATATTCTAGCAGCAGTTGATTGGTTAAGAGATGCTGTTTTGTTGTGCATTTCATTTTTACTCCACATTGGAATGTATAGGTTTGAATTTTGGACATTTTCAGAGGTGGTCCTTTCAAGTCTGAATACCAAGTGGGGAATTTATGCTTATTACATACCTGAAAATCCAAAAAGGCTGCCCTGCACATAAAACTATAAGATAGTTTCCATATTAAACTGCTATTCTACAGTTTTGATTTTTGGATAGGTATTTATACCCTCTATTAGAAGTGCACTGATAATTCAGCCCCCATTTTTGGGAGATCTACCGATACTTATTTACCTTCGCAAGCATCTGAAGATCAGCCACTGTTCTGTTTGCTCTCTGAGAGAGGGCTGACTGACAGACCCGCCCACCAGGTCACATCTGCACATGCTAGGTCAACAGTAGTCACCCCAACTTAGCAACTTTATCACTATATTTAGCAACTTTTCAGGCAAAAAAAAAAAATCTGTATCAGCCACAATCAGTCAGCGAATCAGGCTTTTAAAAGATCATAATCTGTGATATCCAAAACATTGTAATCTGTGCAAACCTTCCCTTTATTATTATAATGAAGAAAAAAAAATCATGATAAGAATTGTCATTCATTTTAATAGGAATAAACTCTGTTTATAGAGCAGTACTTATTTTTGTGAGGTTTTGACTATATGTACAGAAAGATGCAATGCCGATAAGACTGAGATAGATTTGAAATGCTTTTCATTCAAAATGTCAAGATTTTTCTTTTTGATATAATATTGAGGGTCTACCTGAAAACATAATGAGTTTATGGGTAAGAGTTCACATGTTGTTTTTTTCTTCTTCCTACTCCTTTTCAAGCATGTTAAGATTATTTTAGTGCAAAAATGTGTCTTTTACATTCTTTGCTTATGTTTATTTTATACTGATATCATGTTTGAAATAAATAACCAAATAAAAAATGAATACTACAAAATGTTGTTATAAAATGTAATGATTATCATTATTATCCCTCCTTCAGATTATCTGTATGTCATTAAATCTTTATCACACCTCATTTAATAAATATGTTGCAGTATGAGAAAGTGAATTACTCAGTTATTACAAGGAAATAAACTATTTACAAGGTAGCTATTGCAAAGTTTTATACTCAAGGTGGCCATTTTGGATTTTGAGGTCTGGGTTGGTGAGAAAATCCAGCTTTTCCACTTGAAAATCTGTCTTCAAATGATCTGTTTTGTTCAAACTAAGATCTGGAAATTTAAATTTATTAGTAATAGTGAAACTTCATCTTTCGGCTAATTATTCAGTGCAAATGGATGAGAGCATTATTTTCTCTTGTTGAACTATAGTTTTTAAATGTCTGCCACATTTGCACACCGCTGCACTGCATGTCTGCTTCTTAATGTGACTGCAGCAGATTAGACAGTTGTCAGTGCAAATTGTTCAGAAATGCTCTAGGGGCACAATTCAGACACAAACCAGACATGTTCAGTTGCTGTCCAATTAATTGAAAGCATGTCTGAAAAGAGGCTGCAGAGAGCTGCCGCTTGTGCTGCTTTCCAGGTGGCCTGAATTAGGGTGGGAACCATTGTATGTACTGTGGCTTACAGGAAGAGGGGAGCAGCTATCGGAGGGCACCAGCTGTCCATGAGGATGGGCAGGTCTCCTGGCTTCCTGTTTCTCAACACTTTGTGTGCCCCGGAGCAAAACAAAACCAGCTTTCCTTTCCAGTCGGAGAAACAATACATACCGCAGACAGCTCTCCTCTTCCATCCTGGCTTTTTTTCAATGTTTCTCCTTTTCTTTATCTTCATTTCTCTCTGTTCTCTCCGTTACTTTTTTATTTTCCTGTTTTTAACTTTCACCCTTTGCTTGATCTTTTTTCATATTTCCAATATGAAAAACGATGTGTGTGATCTGTGGCATTACACATAATACTTTCTTACGTTTTTATTTGTTTAAAACAGCATTCTTTTCATTTTACCTAATTATATTACAGTGTTGGGCTTTCACACAAAATTCCAATAACAAAATACTGACATTTGTGATTGTAATGAGACAAAATATGAGAAGTTCATGGAGGCTAAAAACTTGCATCTTTATAGTTTGAATCTTTGTCATTTTAATAATATAAAATAAATATGTTTAACCTTTTATAAAAAAAAAGTATGAAAATTATAGAAAATGTTCCAATTTGACCATAAGTTTTGATTATTGGTTTATTTAGAAATAAAAATAACAAAAGGATTTTTGACTCTGAAGGGCTTCTTTTTTTTTTCCTCAACATTTTTTAAGCTTTTTTCTCCATGTTCAGCTACATTTCTTTTCATCTTCTTTCCTTGTGCTTGTTCCTTTTCTTTTATAGTTTGAACAAAGATAGTAAAATATGTAGTTTGACCAAACATTTGGAAAAAAGTTTAAAAGAATAATCCTGTTTAGCTGAATATTCAAAATCCTGCAAACAAGTTTAAAATGAATAATTGGATCATCACTTGGTTAACACATCTTCTAAAATGCAAATTTACATTAGTCGCTACTCCTTGTATTTAGTTTATAAATCTGTATAAACCCCCACTTTTGTAATTCATTAAATAAACATGAAATTTGATTTCTTAGTTACTCGTACTGGAAAGTCTCCCATGTGGTCTCTTACTGTACACCTCTGTGATTTGTTTTGCGAAAATGGAATTTGTGAATGTTCCAAGTCTTGATAGAAAACATGCTGCTCATGAAAAAATGAAGAGTGAAATGCAACTTGAGCTTTTAACAGTGAAACATTTCAGAAAGCCTAGAAAGATGAGCTCTGAGAGAGAACGGAGGAGAAGTTACATCAATAATAGATAGAGTTGCACATTTTTGTGTGTAGCGTCTATACACTGAGTGTATTGACGCCACCCACACATACAGACACACACAACAGCATGCAGTCAAATGCATATGCATAGTGAAAGCAAGGGTAATGTCATGATGAAACAAAACATGCAAACAAGCTCTAACATATGTTTCTGCAAAAGTCCCAACACACAGATGGTTGTAGGAAGAGATGACGTTGGCGTCAGACTCAAAAGTGCTGACTTGTGTACAAAAACACACACTTTCAGACCGTGCACAAATGTGCATGTTGACGTTCCCTGAGCTTCGTTATTGACACATGGAGTAATCCATATTTATTTATAATACAGTGTGCTGGAGACCCATCAGTCTCCATAGTCTATGAAAGACCTGCACCACTTTTCTTAAGCTATTAAATGTTTATGTGGCACTCCTTCATCCTTCAATAAATCTTCTTTCTCCACAAACACACACACACCTACACACACCCCCTCAGACACAATGGCAGCAATGTAAAAGAAATTCACAAGCTCAAAATGACAGGGAATATAACTTTTTTTGAGCTTTGTAGCTCATTCTTTAGTGAGCATATATTTAAGAGTCAGTGACAAAAGGTTTCTTTCTAGTGTTCTGTATTTATAACAAGCATCTCAAATGTTGAACTGAATATCTCATAACAATGAACTCCATTGTGGTGGCAGCTCAGGTGGCTGTGTCTCAGCAAGAAGTGCAAAATGTTCACTTGTTGCATCTCAAGTGGTGGGGGGGTTGAGTCCCAGTTTTAGGCATCATAGTGTTAAAATGACCCACAGCTAAACATACAGCACCTCATAATTGTACGTAAACCAAACATGTTAATATAGTTCTTTTGTAATTTGCAGAGAAATCTTTGATTTTTCATTGCAGTGCTATAACTCCTTAAAATAAAGCTGCATCAGTAAGCATTACTCATCTGTTAAAGATGCCAGTTTGAGTTTCAATTTGTTAAACTGAAATAAAGAAGTCTTGGAGGATGATTTCTAATTTATTTTAATTTATTTTTGCTGTCTGAATGTTTTTGGACTCTTTGCATGTAATTATATTTATTGGCACACCTGGATACAATGTGTAGAAGCCTGAAAATAAAATTATTGAAGTAGCAATAGCACTTCAAGTACTGCTAACGTTATAAAAATGTAACATTTAATCTGAGCGCACTTATTAGGGGGGGTATTGTTTCCTTTTTCTTTCCTCTAAGGGGATTAGAGAAAGGAAAAAATTACTTTAATCTCACAGTTTTAACTTTCGTGGAGGTGGGCACCTGGGGGCAATCATTTTCCAGGTAAACTGTTTTCCCACAGATGTCCATCTTTTTTTTCTTTCCAGAATTCTGACATTAAAGTCAGAATTCTCAAGAGTTGGAATTGTAATTTTTTTATTTAATTTTCTGTAGCCCTAATCCTTTTTCATAATTTCTAACTAAATAAAAGATTCACAATTGCCGGTACACTGATGAAATGAAGAAGGGACCGGAGCTGAGCCTTTTTTCATCCAGTGTCATCAATAGAAAGAGAAAAAGGCAGGAAGAAACGATAAAGCCGATAAATTAAAATGAGTTCAATAGCTTTCATTTATTGTGCGATTAATTGATTTATTGTTTATCGTGACAGGCCTAGTGGTTATTAAACGATGTAGTTCAGAATATCATCTGAAATTTCTGTTGGAAATCTCTTAAAGTTCTACTCTGACACGGATCTGTAAAAACTTCTTTATCCCTTTCGGAGGTAACTTGTGTGAGCCGAGCCGGTACCGCTGCGTCAGATCAGAGTCTAGTTATCAGAGGCCAAGCAGCGCAAAACAACACTCATTATCATTGATTTAGGCTCACCGGGAGTCTGAGTCAAACCAGGGCAGTGTGTGAACCTCTGTATGTGTTAGCTGTTAATTCACTGTATCAGTGGAGTCTGTGATTGTTTGGCGTCTGACTGTCGTTCATGGTGGTTTTAATACGGAAAGCTTTATGTGATTTACCTCTGACTTCTGGCATGTTCCTCTCTATTTGTCCTGCTGTATTTGGTAGTTTTGCTGGTGGTGGGGTGTCTTTGTGTCTTCCTCCTGTGCGTGTTGTCCTCCTGGTGGAGCTTTGCCCTGGGGGTCTGCACAGCTGGGGGGAGGGAGGTCTGCTGAATTATGGATGGAGGTGAAGAGGGTTGCCCTCGGGAGGGTTAAAGGGGGGACATACACCCCTCCATCCAGAACACTTCCGATTTTTGTCCACCCCTCCCCCTTCGCCTCCTGCTCACTTCGTTACCCAAACAGTCACCATCCATGCGTGGCCTGAGGTTGGATGAGGTTGACTGTGGAGGATTCTCTTTCTCTGTTGTTACGCACTTTTTCCTTATCACCTCCTTTCCCCTTAAAGTGGAAAGCTAAAATGACTGAACTTCATTTTGCCAAAAATATTCGGTGGATCCCAAGAGAAGAAAAAGCAGAAGAGTATCTTTATTTTGTTTCCACTGTGTGTTTCTGACGGTGAAGCAGCTTCTTATTGCTGTAGTTTTATTTTTTTATTACGCCATTGAATGTTTTGCAAAACAAATAAATCCATATATTATGTAGATTCATTACATACACAGCGTTGTAATTCAAATGTTTATTCTAATTTTCATAGTCTAAAGCTAATAAAACACAAAATTGAGTTTTTAATTATAATATTACAACATAAGAACAAACATTACAGACACACGTTATACTAGGTCTGTCACAATAATAAATTTGCTGGATGACAAATTGCTTTAGTAAATATTGCGATAAATTATAATATTGTTGTTTTGAGACCATTTGCAAATACTATGTTAATAATGGTATAATAATGCAAAGTCTTCTTATCAGAAACCAAAAAACTTTAATCTTGTAAAGAACTCATCACTGGAAGTGGAGGATATTTTTAATAACCAGAATAAAACATGACAAATTAAAAACAATGTTTAAAATGAAATTACAAAACACAACCGAAACCATAAGATAGTCTACAGATGGCTCTGTAAACTAAATTGCCCTTCAAAAAATATTAATAATCAGATTGGAAATATAATTTATCATGCAATTAATTGAATAATTGCCTATTGCGACAGCGATTGACTCCCTTTACAAGGAGAGTAAACCACCAAAGTACATTGCTAAAGAAGGAGGCTTTTAGTGGAGGGCTGTAGCAAAGCATATTCTCAGAAAGTTCAGTGGAAGGAATAAGTGTGGTTGAAAAAGATGTGAATTAACGTCTCTAGCTTTTCAGCAGGACTTACCACCTGCCCACACTGCAAAAACTAGTATCTGATTTAATAACCAGAGAACATTGTTGGTCAGCTGTCTCTCTTGACCTAAAGAATCTACAGAGCATTGTAAAGAGGAACATGAGAATCAGACGTAACGACATGGATGGGTTGAAAGCTGAAGCAACCTGGAACATCTCAGCAGGCTCTGGCTGACTGTCTAACTAAATTCTGATTGCATGTACTAGTAGCGCACCTAGAGATACTTTTCAATAAGTTGACATTTTCATGGTAAAAATCTATTTAAATTGCTGACATTTATTAACTTTTTGATTATTATTTATTGAGCACTAATGAAACTTTCTTTGATTTGCATTTTATCTTTTTTGCCATCATATTTAAAAGTTTAGATTAAAGTAAACTAAACTAAGAGTTTCAATGAAATCTTTAATAAAACATTGGCAATGAATTTATATAATATGTGACATTTTCTATTTATATCACCAACACTAATTAATATCTGCAAGGATTATTCATCTGTCAGCTCTAGAAGTATCAGCTCTACATGTTCTCGATAGATGGCATTTATAGATGCAGGCGTTTAATTGTTAGTATCTTCTGTCATTCATTTAAAAATATCTGTTCAGTAACACTAAAATGTAGATGATTATGTTTTTACTGACAGCAGAAAATACTTGTTTTCATAAACGCACATTCTTATGTGTAAAGAGGTTGTTAAAGAAAGACCAGTTTTCAGTGAAATGTGCTTCAGATTAATTTTTTTATAGCAGCAAAAGCTGGAGGAATGATTACAAATGAAATAAATTTACAGGGTTTATTTTCTTTAGAACAGTCTCTGCTTTCCATGAGCACAGCAGGAGCAAACCAGAGTTTCCATCTCTGTCTTGCCAAATTAATGATTTTTTTCCCCCCTCCGTATTTACTACCAAACAAAATTTATCTTTCTTCACTTGCTCTAAATCAGCAAACATTTTAAAAAAATGCCTTCTGATTTCATATTGAGGGAAATACTCCCATAGATTTGCAAGTTTCTGCAAATCTTAATCAAGCAAAAAGCGTCAGAATCTCCCAGTCCAGCTCTGTTTGCAACAGCAGCTTGAAGAAGGTGAAGAAATCGTTAGCAGGATTGTTGGCTTTACAGTAGGAACTGTTACTGTTTTATGTTTAGGAATCAAACCTTATGCTTCATTTCAAGAGTTTAACAAACAGAACTACTAATAATCATTTTACCACATTTTGTAATGTGCAGCTTTGCTTTACAAACATCCACTTA
This sequence comes from Brachyrhaphis roseni, assembly GCA_903066815.1. Lineage (NCBI taxonomy): Eukaryota > Metazoa > Chordata > Actinopteri > Cyprinodontiformes > Poeciliidae > Brachyrhaphis > Brachyrhaphis roseni. Next base: position 28,942 of record CAEFZY010019121.1, on the reverse strand, counting down.
ATTTAACCCCAAACATTTTTTGGGTGTTTGTGATAGAAAGTTGCACTGCAGAACTTGAGGTATGATTTATTTTATGGATAATAAAAAAAATATTTAAAGCAAAACAAGTTAACTGAATATGAAAATCAGCAATATTGTTTGTCAAAGTTATTGTAGTAATGCTGCTTTTAATTAATAACACAACAACTCCTCAAGTTACCAACCAAATACTCAGCTAGAAACACTTGCCTGCAGAATTTTATGGCACAATTGTGTGTCATAGCTAAGATTCATTTTAAGTTTTATTGGATCCTGGTAAAAGCAAAATAACAGTAAAAACTGTATTTAGAGAAAAATATCAGATGATTTTTGTGTGTTTTTGACTGTCTGAAAGCTAAAAATTAATAATGATTTCACAGTTTCTGTTCTTCTGTAAGTATTTAAGTAACATAGTTTGAATGAGGTCAACTTTAGACACTTAATTTCAGTCTCAGAGTATCATGTTAAAGACCTCACAACTCATTTTCTTTTTAAACTGTAATCAGGAGCACCAGTTTGCTTTATCTCACATATGGCAATGTCATAATGATGTGGTTTGGTGTGTGCATGTGGACAATGTGTGTTAATGAAGTCTGTAGTTCTATTTTTTTTGTTTACCTCACAAAGTAAAATACAGCAGCTTCTAAAATGACAAAGAGAGATTGAATTAAAGTTTTATGACTGATGAATATTTCATGTTCTAGGCAGTGATTCCCTCATTCTGGTGAGTGTTCAGTGTGTGGGCACTGATGTGCACAGGTCTTTGTGCGCACATGTCAATTTCTCCTAAAATTCAGACTGCCTGGTTTAACAGCATATTAGACTACAATAACTATGTGGATTATTTTGTATTTCTGCCAACATTTAAGCTCACACTGGGTTTGGTTCTGTATCCTGTATCCTCGCCTTATTAGGAAAAAGTTTTCCCTGTAAGGACATTTGAAAAAGTTTGGATTTAATTCTCCTCCGTATTTGCAAAGTTGCCTCATAAGTTGAGTTGAAGCTACAATTACAGCATGTTCACTATTGAGAAGTGTTTATTTAAAATAGATTAGTTTTCTTAAAAAGCACCTTTTCAGGGTTGTACCAATTCCTCCATGTCGTGATATACTCCATATCCTACAGTTTAAGTTTATAACTTTTAACTTACATGTGTTTTTATTATGCGTAAATATGAATACACCCATCATTTTGCAAAGAAGCTACAGTGAGCAGAGTATAATTTGGAGCATGTATGAGTAAACCTTAAGTACCCGAGCTGACCAAGTTACATGTTATTTAAAGCATAAGGTTTTAGTTGGACTCTGTACTACCAATGAAAGAATTGTTATTCATAAATTCCTTCTTTCAGAATTACGAATTATGACTAAAAACAAAAACCTTAATTTCACCTGTTAAATGAAGACATGGACATGCTCCCCTTTGTGTTCTCAAAGGGGAATGCAAAGGAATATCACACTGTTCATCTGTATATATATGACATATATATATATTGATTATGAGCGAAACCATTCTAGTTTTTTAGTTTTTCAGAAATTAGCGGTATGCAGTAAACAAATAAATACTTTGTTTCAATTTTGTTGTATTGTTCTGTTAGTATATTCTGTCTCCTTCTCTACTGTGAACATATCTGCTCATGTTCTTGTGAAGTACTATGCGACAGTGGTGTTAGTCAAATCCTTGACAGTGAGTTAACTTGAGCTGACTTTATCAGTTTGCCAATGATCTGATTCTCTCCACTGTTGACTCAGGAATGGCAGCGTCTGACGGGTATTTAGATAAAGATATGAGTCGATGAAGACATGTGCATTGGCTAAGCATTTTAGGTTCTCATCAACCATTGATTAAGCCCACGGATCAATATGTCATCCTGGTTTTAATCGTTGCATGTTCCTCCCCACTAGTCATCAGCAGTGGAATACACTGAGAGGGAATAATCAGTTTTTAAATTGTATTTTTAGCTCAGTGTATTGAAGTACAGCACATTATGTGAGTCTAAGCAAGCGATGGTTTATCCAGCCAGCCAGGAAAACATGCAAACGCCATGTAGAAAGACACCAGGTGGAGACTAAAACCAGGACTGTCTTCCTGCAAGGCAACAGCTGCAAAAGGTTTTTAGTAACATGAGAATATTAGCATACATGTATCTTTGGCTAAGGTTCTACAGTTTTTGTCTTTTGTAATTCTTCTAACTTTACATATTCTTTATGTTATGAGGTTGTGGATTTCTGTGGTTAAAGGAAGACTTTCAGTAACTGTAGGATTTGAAGCCTTTACTCATGGGACGTTATGTCTGAATCGCGATTCTTACCACTTGGGATTTGAATTCCCTGTGAGGAAGTTCAAAGTCTTGGGATTGGAATCAATGGAAAGTGAAATGTCTCAAAAGAGCAGTGGTAGACTGTTAGAAAGATATACCAAATACTACAGTGTAGTCAATAGTTTAAATTCTGCCCTTTTCACCACAGTATGCCAGTTTTTGCTCTAACCTTAAGTCGCAGGTTCGACTCCCGGACCCGACGACATTTGCCGCATGTCTTCCCCCCCTCCTGTCAGCCTACTGTCAAATAAGGGACACTAGAGCCCACAAAAAGCCCCCTGGTGGAAAAAAAAAAGAACATAAACACTAACTGGCTTTAACACTGCGGCAGGAAAAGGCTCATATAAGATAACCTGGAGCAAAAATACCACAGTTTTAATGTATCACAGTATTTATTCAGATATACACATAAGGTTGATAATAGTTCCATATCAGCTATTACAGTTATTGTAATATGTATAGCATCTGTTATTTTGACACTAATGCATAAGTTAAAGCAAAATTATAGCATAAACTTGCTATAGTAGTATGTTGTATCTGAACTTTTTTTATTAAGAATAATACTACTACGCTAACTTGTTGAAGTAACGATGACTAAAACAAGTGTATTAATGCCTGTAATTATTTGGCAGTGAGTCTGCTCTTGGCTGCTTAACAGACGTTCAACTTTCAACTGCAGCTTTAAAGCTTCTCTCTGCCAGCTGAGTCTCAGTGTGCAGCAACAGGTGGGAGAGTGGCAACACTGCCCTACTCTATACTCTATACATGCAAAAATAAATAATAAATAATAATAAATATATATACTATATCACTGCAACACTTTTAGTTGGATGTAATGAAAGATGCTCTAAAATATCAGAACAGAATAATAAAAATTTTTACTAGTTTCTTGCTTACTTTTTGTCATTCCTTCATTCTCAGACAAAAACAAGCAAACATGTTGAGGATAAAATGTAAAATAAGCAAGTGATCTTGCTTTCATAGAAGACAAAAAGAATCAGGCAACTGGTTCAGTGATTCACCCAAACATGAAATGGTCAAATGGCATGAGCACCTGTCCTAAAATCATCCAGAAACATCTACGATGTCACAGTGTGTCCCAACGTAAAATCTGACCGATATAAACAACATATGGAGCTTAAATTCTAATTCACAAGTACTTTATACCAACAAATTCAGTTTCAGTTTACATTACATTAATTTATATTTAAGTCAGTCAATCAGTATGATTTATAGCAATGAGCTTGACTAAATATTAAAAATGTTATTTGTCCAATTAGCTGGCATGAATTAGTTACTTCAGTTGAACTCCAGACCTTCTTGACTAAAAAGTGCCTTGCTCTGAGTCATTAGGCTCAGCTAAAGCAATCAGGTTTTTGTCTGATGAATATATGCAGATTGCAAATATTATGGATCATCCCCATCGCTTCTGGCTCCCCTTTTTTCATTTTCATCCCATTTTTCTCCTTTCTGCAGTGCAGAGAACTGCATTCACTGCATAATCACCCACTGAGTGCTCCTGACTTTCATGTCCCTCCACCAAATACACTCGCGTGCACACACGCGCTTCTTAATCTTGCCTCCTAACATAAGTTACTAGAACGGCGTGTTGTGTAACAAATACAAGCTGGAAACACTGGCAGGACAACACAGACAGGTTGTAATGGTCTGAGTTAAACATTGGATTTTCAAAACAATAAAATATACATTTTATGTGAAACTAAATTAATATCAGGTCTGATTAATGCCAACACAAGGTTCTGTATGGTTTTTTAATTTAAAATTTTGTCTTTTAGAGGAGGAAGTCTCTTCTGCTTTGTAACAAATAATGTAAACAGTCTCCCTGTCTTTCATTTTTTGCCTTTACTGACCCAGCCCACTTGAGTTTCAGCCTGTTTGAGACTATGCAGTTCATTCACTGTGACATTCTGGGGCTGTTTTAACAGAAGACTGCAGTATTTACTCTTTCCTGTCATACTGATACCTTCCTCTATAGAGTGAAGTACTTTTAGTGAAGCCTTTCTGGTTTTAAACACAAAGAACATGGCCATAAAAAGGCACATTTTCATTTGAGTTGACAAGCAGTTTGTATTTTTCTGTTTTAATTTTGTAATTCTGTATTTACAGTCCATGTTTACATTTGTGTGCACAACTACATACAGAAGACTTTACTGAACATGCTCCTTATTCATTTATTTTTTAATATTATCATCATTACCAAAAATGTCAAGGTCATTTGGGGCTTTTAATGATTTATTATTGTGTTACACAACTTTGGTTTGGTAATCCTTTGAAATGGCTCCTTAACATTTGAGTCAATGCCAAGAAAATAGACTTATCTACAACTTGCTAGGGGAAATATAATGACATTTACGTAACTCTCTTGTATCGTCATTTCACCTTGGAGGATAAATGGTTCAGATGCATAATTAACTGGCTAGAATTATTTGTTCGTTTATGTAAAAACATCTGTATTTAAACTTCTAAATGGCACTGTGTACAAAATGAGACTATTGTTAACTTCTTTTTGAACATCGCTGTATATTTACATGTATTTATTTCTGTCTATACATGTGGGTGTGCATATTATATCAAGCTTTGTCTGGTGTCCCCTGGTAGATCATTACTGTACTTTCATAGGCTGTTTGTTTGTGTTTATGGATGTGCTGTATGTATGTGAGGTTGACAGTGTGGATAATAGATTTAGTAAATTCACAACATATTTTGTCTCACTGATCTTCTGCATCCATGTGTATCTTTTTTTGGACTCTTACGTTTATTTTAATTGCAACCCACCTGTTAACAAGCATCTCCAACTTCTTTATTGACAAATACAATTAGATGTGCCTAAATGTCCTAAGGTTATAGTGATACAATTATATTTCATATACGATCTGGAGTAAAAATGAGCTAAAACCCAAGTGTAATATATCTTTATTTGCCAATTGGAATTTTCAATTTAATTAGTAGTGTGTAAATTGTTTTATGTGTTTCTGTTGTTTAGCTATTCAATAGTGAATAAAGATTGATTGGTTAATAACTATACAGTAGTGAAAAAAATGTATGTCCATTGTGATATTGTAAAAAGGCAGAATTTATAAAGCGCTTTTCTCATAACTCTGACCACTCAAAGGTCTTAATACTAGAGCCACATTTACCCAGTCAAGCTCACATGTCCACACAGTCATACATAGGTATAAGATTGATATGTTTCATTGAATAACTCCTGAAATATTCTTGTTATCACATAGTATATGCATTTAATAAAGTTTGGCTTGATAAGCAATGTTTCCAACAGTTTGTTAAAACTTTCTGTCAATAATCATTGTTAATAGTGCAAAATGCACTGAATGTAGCAAGTTTAAAAACAATGAACTCACCTAAACCAAAATAATGCGTCACCTGATTTTACCTTTCATATGTAATTTATAAAGTAAGTTAAGAAAAAAGTTGATGTCTTTAAAGTTGTCATGCTCTTAAAAAGTCCTGAAAAGTTACAGGAAACTAGAAATCCGTGACTAGATGTTTTTTCTCCCTTTAAAACTGCAATCTAAAAGTCAGGGCAAAATTTCTTGCTGGTGTTTTTAACTGTAGTTGAAAAATCTAATCTTGCTTAGATTTTATGCAGGTGTTATAAATTATTGATTAAAACCGTTTTTAAAAACCTAGCTTCTACGACATCTCCTGGCAATATCCAGGTTGAGGAAGCATTTTATGAAACTTTATGTCAAGAATAATATTTTGAACACTACACAGTGTAATGTAAATTTAAAATACACCTTACTATACACTGTGAATGCATGTATGTGTTTGCCAGTGTATTATGTCGGCTACAAACCCTTATGTTTTCTGACGCTCTGCTCTGGCTTTGGAGTGGAAAAAACCCTCTTGCTGTCTCGCTGAGTGACGCTGCTGGCAGGAGTCCTGGGTACCGACGGGGGGAAACAATCCCAACAAAGTGCTATGAATTAATGTGACTAATTAACACCACGTTAATTATTTGTAAATTGCATGTTTGGGTACACATTACTTGAGAGACATATGCTGCTTGTCGTGTTCGTCCAAACAAGTGCCAGCTAATCTGTACCTCTGGAGTGCCCCAATGACTGAAGACGGGCCAATCAGCACCGCGGAGGAAAATAAAAACATGAGCTGGAAAGTGAGATGAAGCAAAGTGCAGAGGAAAAATAAAATTGGAAAGAAAGTTTGTTGGGTTTGTAGTTCGTCTTCTACACAATAGGTAGCATATCTTTAACTGAAGGATACAATATGTGCCCTGCTTTAAAAAGTGCTCCTCGTTCTGTCTTCCAAGTCAAAGTGCAGATTCAATTTAATCCTGTGATCTATGTGTTTGCTTATGTTTGCTCTTAGTTGAGAGTTTCTATTTTCAGCACAGTTCCTCTTTTTATTAACTAAAAGTGATATAAAAGTGATTATGATGGTTAATAAAAAAAAAAAAAAACTGGATTAAACTTTTGTTTTTTTTTAGAAATTGATTAAACTTTTTGTTGTTGTTGTTTTTTTTTTTTACCAACAATATCCCTGTTGGTAAAAAAGCCAGCCAAGTAATGAAAGCTAATTATTCCAGCAGCAACATTTAATTAATTTAATGCATCGTTTTCATTTTTGAAGTATAGCAGACAGAAGACGAACTGTACAAAGATCACATTGTTTTTAAAGCTTTATACAGTATATTTTATTTAGAGTCTGTTTAAATTAGCTGAAGTGAAGTAAAGCTCCTTTATTTGCCTTATCTAGGAGAGACACATTGTTAAGCAGATAATCTCTGAGCCGGTTTAAAGTCTATGATAAAAGAGAACAGATGCCGTTAGTCTTTGGCTTTCTCTAGGAGAGACCAGTGATAGTCACCGCTAACTAATAAGCTAGTTTCTCTAACCCTAAAGTGCTAATCATAGGCATTCATTCTGCTAACACCAAAGTACCAACACAGTAGGAGGAGCATAAGTTAAATACCATATCAAGTAGAAACTAGTTTTAAACTCAGTCTTAAAAGAAAGATTGTCTTCCTCATAGATCTGGCGCCCATTCTTCCACTAATAAACCTGCAGTCTGAGAGTGAAATGCTTTGTTAAGAACATCTGGAACAATCAGATCTCTGATTGATTGATCATTAAGGGCTTTACGTGTAAGTGTTCTGGATTTAAAGAGTGTCAATGAAGGGGAGCTATAATAGGAGAAATATGATGTTTTTAATTTTCATCAGAACTGCGTTTTGGATCAGCTGAAGACTTTTAACTACTTTCTAATAGTAAAGAATTACAGTAGTTCAGCCTTGAAGTTACAAATACATGGACTAGTTTTTCAGCATCACTCCTGGACAGGATATTTCCAATTTGGCAATATTCCTGAGGTTAAAGAAGGAAATCCAGAAACGTGTTATTATTGGATTTAAATGACATGTCCTGATCAGAGTTAACACAAAGGTTCTTTAATACCAGAGGCCAGTTAAATGCATTAAGTTTAAACTATACATTTCAGATTTTTCTGCTTGTTAAATTAAACGTTTCATCAATTTAGTATTTTACTAGCTGAGAAATGAGCCTTAACTGGGCGGGACAGAGGACATAGTGGGTATGAAAAATCAGTTGCTTACTGTTCTATGCATCAGTTCCATCTTTCTCCTTTTCTCTGAGTTTTGTGTACTTTACCTGAGCTTTGTTCAAACCAGGGTTTGACTTTTTGTCGTGTTATGTGCCAAGTCATATAGTCGTTTAGAAATAAACACTGACGCTATGTGTTTTTGACTGTTTTTATAACTCAAAGCAGCTTACTCAAATCTTTTCAAACCTGTGTTGGAAAAAGGCAGGCTGTCCAGAAACTCAGGGGGATAAATTTTAGACACTGTCTGAAAGACACAAAGCATGGTGGATGTCCTGCAACTTTCAGATGCATCCATCTGAAATGGTGCAACACACCTGAAATAGTATCAATTACTTCCATGTTCAAGACATTCCTGCTGATGATTTATTTATTTATCTTTTTAACAAAGAATCCACACTGGTCCCCAGTCATTCCCAAGATTCCATGTTCAGGATTTTCAGAACATGGAAATCCTAAATGTTTCAGTTGAAGGCAAATGGACTTCTCTTGTTGCTTGAATACATTTTGTCTCTCATCTTCATTAGTTCAGAAGAGTCATTTTGGATAAGATTACAAAGAACATACCCAATAGATGTTAGTACTTTGGAATTAACACCCCTGATCAACACATTTCTGTTGAATTTCCCTTTGGGGGATCTAAGGACGCATCAGGACTTAAAATCAGCCCAGCTCCAGTGTTTGCCTGCAGCATAAAGGGAGCCTAAACGTGTTGAGCCTGAGTGAAGAAGTTATCTGAGGAGAAACACGGGACTGCTGTGCTTGAAATGATCCAAGAGTTGCTAGCAAGGCTACTATTACATGCTTATCTATCACTGTGTCACCCAGAGTTACGCACTCTGACTTTTATTGGAACAGTTTTGGTTGAGGAGACGCAACCAAAAACCCCTGCATGGTTTGGTGAGATGGGAGCAGGGAGCAGATCTGTGAATCACCTAAGCATCCCTCTCCCAATCTCTCCATCTCTTTCCCTTCTACCCCACAGACAGACTTCTCTCCCTCATCGACAAGCGCTTACTTTTTCTTTTTTTTTTTTTTGGCTTTTCTCCTCGTTTCCTCTTACTGTTTCTCTTTCATCCTTTGCTCATTTTTTTCAGTCCCAATCTCTACAACCCCTCCTCACCCCCCACCTTCCTCCACCCTCCTCCCGCCTCCCCGTCTCCCCCCTCGTCTCCTCAGAGCTCCTCCGCATTAGCAGTCAGCTCCACTCCTTGGCGTACTTTGTTTTTCAACCATGGTAGAGACCAAGTGAGGGAGGCTGCAAGATACAGAGAGAGCGAAAGAGCATCATTTACACAGTCATCTACGCCAAGCACACTACCCCCTTCCCTTTCTTTCCCTCCTCCTTCTCACAGTTGCCGCTTACGATGCCAAACATTTTATGTGTTATTTAGTCATGCCTGACTTTATCGAATTTAAAAAACATGCCAGTCATGGGTCCACCCTCCCCTATTTCTTCCCCCTGCTGCCCCTCCGCGCCCAGCCACTCACATCATCCCTGTCTTAGACCCTACCATCCGGGTCTGACCACAAAATCCTCTTGAGCCAGTGTCTTAGGGGACATTTCACTTCTAAATGAAGTTTTATTCCCAGGCTAGACCTTCCCAACACCCTCACCCCTGCCTCCAACCTCCACTGCCTCCTGACCAAGCAGCCACCCTGGGGGAAAGCGAGAGAGCATAATTCTAGGCAGCAGAGTGTTGACTCTAAGATGGATTATTACTGCTTGAAATCAGAGGCCATGTGCTGTTGGATAATGTGGCCATCCAATTTTTTTGTTTTGCACCGGTGTTCCAATAATGAAGATTTGAAGCGCGGCAAAATGGAGAAGAGAGAGACCTGTTCCACTAGATGAGCAGAAAAATCCCAAAATGTTCACATTCACAGTGCCAAAATCAGGACTTAGACTGTTTTTGTTCTGCTGATCTGGTGTAACTCAACTTATCTCAACTTAATGGAATTGATTTTGATTATTTTGTGTATCAGATTATTAGAAATGTTTCCCCTAATCTTTTTTTTTTTTTTTTCTGACATACTACCAATTGGATTCTATCAGTTAGATTAGCTGGAATAATACCACAATTTTAAGTAAGTTACTCTAAAAACATCCAACATAATGTAAATCTTCTAAAAACAAACAAATAATAATAGCAAATTAAAAGTATTGAATAATTTTATAATAATTACATCTTCAGCATTTGTTTAATATCATGATTTTGAGACGTAGACTCAAGCAAAACTATAGAGCAAACACTTTTTAAATCTAGCTGTAGTGCTACGTGCTTATTCTGCAGAATTTTATCACCAGTTGCCTCACTGCTACTTTTAGTGCAACAAAAGCATATGAAGCTAATATTAGCTGGTTAATTAGGCGGGTTCAGAAAGCTAGCCTGCAGCTGGCTGCTTATCAGCCATGCCATTCTGTAGCTTTGAACTGTAGTTTTAAAACAATGTTACCTTAGAAAGAGTGATAGGTGGCGCTCTTTTAGCTCCTGTACCATGACTGTCCATGATTTTTGCAATCAGGAACAGAGAATCTTGAAAACACATTCATAATATTAGCAAACCTTTATTGTGTTAAATACAACCTAGGGCCCTTTGTAAGCTGTTTTTGAAATTGGGACTGCCTATGCAGATCACCACACCCAACTGACAACAGTCACCTAACTGTTGCCAACTTTGTGAGAAAAAAAAATAATAAAAAAAGTATTCTCCAAAATGTGAAATGTTATATTACAATGTTAATTTTTTTTTACTTTTTGATTTTTTTTTTAAGTGATGTCACTGTTTCAATCTAAGGTATATTTCTAACTGCAGAAGTTCTCTGATGGGAACTCTTGTTTGAGAATGTTTAATTGCATTTTGTTTTATCCTATTTGATTCTAAATAATGTGAAAGTTGCATTTCTCATGTTTACATTGCAATTATACCAGGAACCTCAGACATCTGTAAGGTATAAAATGTTTTCTTTATCGCTGCTAATAGATGTGTAGAAATCAATTTAGGATGGAATATAATTCATCATTCCTCTTATCTAAGCATTAGTGTACAGCCTGGGTTTCATAACATTGTTGCCCTTTTAGTGCGCAAATATATTATATACAACTTGAAATTTAAATCAAATTTAAGACATGTCTGCTGGGATTTGCATATGTGGGGGCAATAATAGTTTGCAGGCAGAAGAGAAAAGTATCAGCTCAGGATGGAGCAGATACCGCTTCCGATTCCCTGTGCATTTGATAAGTAGCTGCCCTTAAGCAAGTCAATTTGCTCAAGAGAAACTGCCCGGTGATGTTTGGATGAAGCAGGTGTTTGCAGAGCTGCTCTCAGGTGTGCGTGTGTACCACAGTGTGTAGCTTATAGCCATAGAGAAATAAGAGCAACAGAAGTAGGCTCTTTAAGAATATGCTGCCAAGATGTTATTCTTGGTTCTGGACATCTGCTCAACAAGTAACTGAAACTGCAACATTGAGGTCTGCAGTCACAAGTGGAGGCTGCAGGTTTTCTTCCAAGGGAAAGCTGTTCGATGCAGATGCTCTCTGTGGGTGGTGTGCAGATGACTAATCTACATATTTAGTTGTGCAACAAAAACAATCTTGTTTTAGATTCTGAGCAAATTGTCTTGTCTTCTAGTTTTAGCTGTTTCTTACTTTACTAACAAATACCTTAATTCTTTAAATGTACTAATTGGTTAATTGAAGATCATTAAATCACCATCAGCTGCAGTTTATCTCTACAGTTACAGTGATCAAGTTTGGCAGAGTAATACTTTGTCACTGTCTTCTAAGATTAAAGCTTCTTATTTTTTAAATTGAGGATGTAGAACTAAGATTTAAAGTAAATATTTATTTTGTTGCATTATCATAATGAGCAAATGTATTGGCATCCTGTGCCATCCTGCACACTGGTTATTTTTAGAAGCCATCAAATTTTTATACAAAATGTCCTGGTATAGAGGATGTGGGTAAATACATGCCTACAGCATCACAGATCCACCACCATACTTAACAGTGGGCATAAAACGCTCTTCCACATGTACTGTAGTTTCATGCCAAACACACCTTGGGTGTTTGTTGCTGAAAAACTCAACCTTAGTCTCATCTGACTAAAAATCTAAGCCTTGTTAAAGCCGTAGTGGAGTTTAGCATACCTCAGTTTATGTCTGTGATGACTTGTGAAGACTTTTTTCTGGCATCACTCCCAAACTGTTAGTTGGGATGTTTATAATTAAAAGTTGTTGTGGGGACTTTACCCCAAGACACTTTGGAAATTATACCAAACTTCCTTGCTGGGCCTGGTGTCAAGGTAAAATGTGTCATTGTTTCCCCTCGTGACCAGTAGGTAAAAGAGGTGGGCCTCTGTGTGATATCATATTTATACCCCGGGGAAAAATAAAGTGATGCATTATTGATTAGAAAGTCCAGAAGATGTGGTCAAGTACTTAATAAATAAATGCATTTCATTGTTAGGGTTGTCAACAATTGATTTTTTTAAAAAGTGCTAATTTTGTAATATTTTTTTCCCCCTGCAACTGTATAAATGTGAAAAGTTGAATTTTTGTTTAAAAAATTCAGTGCAACTTTATGCTGTTGCTATAAAAGATTAATTTTCTTGTAAGTTTTTTCAAGCAGTGGGAAGGTGAATTTATGTTGACAGCACTGTTTTAAGGCATTTCTTAAACAATGATTTTACTTTATAATATCTGTTTTGCTGTTCGTCAAGTCTTGTATGATTTTGTTTTTAAAAATACACATGCCTTACTTTGCCTAAAGTTATTGTACATCTGGACTTCTTTTCTGTTCATTTTGGCAGAGAGAGAACATGTGACCTCTTTTATGGTTCTTTGTGAGGAGATATAGAGGAATTTTCAATTATGTTGTCAAGGTAGAGGGATGGTGAGACATAGCTTTTGAAACCCCTCTTGAAGCTACTTATTCAGATGTAATTTTTTTAATTCTCTTCACAAAATAACTTATTCACAAAAAAACAATCCTAATATATCCTTTATTAAAAAGTAAAATTTTCAGAAGTTGGTTTCTGGCAGGACTTTACAACACATCCATAGAGTGGTGTAGCATGAATACTGTATCATCTGTGCTTCTCCTTAAAGCCATAGCTAGCTCAGGAAAAATAGAACCAGACAAAGCCTGAGGACTATAAACCACTGAATACGGTCTCTCCCTGCCTGCTCCTCCTCTGGTTTTCATCATGCAGCCTGCTCATTGTCTCTTCAGGCTTCTGCAGAAAGTTTGCACTGCAGAAGCTGTCTGTCTCAATAAGTCAGTTTAACACCACTCTAAGTCGTGGAATCTTATTATCCTAAAAATCCTGTTGGGGGGGAGAAATCTTTTTTACATTTTTCCATGCAGTCTTACGAACTTGAAGATTATGTGAGACCCGGACTATACATGTTATACAGAGAGTTCTGGGAGAGTAATATACTGAAACGTTTACTATTTAAGGACAAACCTTTAAATATCAAGGGTTGTGAATTATTTGGACTTTCACTTATGGATGGGAAGATTTATTTATTACACTTAGAGAGAAAATAAGACATCCAAAACCTTTTCTGTCTTTTTGGCAAGGTGGATTGAATTATAACAATGTATCAATTTGCAAACATTTATAAAAATCAATATCACAAAAGAATGTTTGGATGCTAACTTTGGTTTGCTGGAATATTTTAAGTGGAATGCATTTATTGCTTTGCATGCAAATATATGCGACTAGTTGGATGGACTATTACTGCCAGTATCGATTTTAGTGGCAGAAATGCTGAAGCTTATATCAATAACAGCGACAATATGCATATAGTGTCTGCTGAATTGAGCGCTCATATTTCTATCCGACCTCAATTAGAAGGTCATCTTTTTCATGATTATATATTTAAATTTACAATCATTGTGAAGTTTCATCAGAACTCACCTTTTCATGTTCTAATTAAAAGCAGCCAAGCAGCAGACCTAATAACAACTCTGCTCCTATGATTGTCAGTGACATACAGTAGATGGTGTCATACAGTAAACACAAAATATTGTTTAAAGTTATTGGAATACCTGGTCTGTTCCTGTCTTCTTAAAACTTTTTATGGATTCCTCATATTTACAATTTAATCTGAAACCATAACAGAATAAAATGATTTTCTTTGATAACCACAACTACTGGTTAGCTTGTTAGTTTTTTGCCCTTAGCAGTTTTTCATTTTGTACTTATTTTAAGGTTGTTTTTTTTTAGTTAAAATATAGTTTGCTCGATAATATTGAATTCATTAAAATATTTATTCCAGTAACTCACTTCACTAAGTGAAACACATTATATCACATAACTACTGTACACACAAACTGTTTTCAGCCTTTATTTATCTTAATTATGTTTATTTTCTCTGTATGAAAACACATTTAAAATCAAAATATTACATTATACCAATAAAAAAACATTTTTAATACACAAATGGGAGTTTAAAACCACCTAACAAACAAACCTCATCAAAACACACATTCAAATTTATGAATGTGGTTTATGTTTTCATGCATCATATTTATTAAATCTTATTTTTTTATACAAGTTGTAACTTAAAATAATATTTATTTGCAGCAATGCACATGCTCTGCTGTTTGTTTTTTGAATAAAATCTGAACAAAATTCACAAATGTTTGTGAATTTGTGAATTCACAAGAATTCACAAGAATTTGTGAATTTTGTTCAGATTCTATTCAAAAAACAAACAGCAGAGCATGTGCATTGCTGCAAATAAATATTATTCCTATATACAATAGAGTAGTGAATACTCTAGTATTCACTATACTATAGAGTATAGTGAATACTCTATTCACTATACTCTATAGTGAATAGAGTATAGATTCACTATAGCTAGTGAATAGAGTATTTCACATTCCTCCTGAAAGTAAAAAAAAAACAAAAAACAGACAAATAGCGCTCTTATTACGGTTGGTGTGCTGAGCCAGGAGGCAATTAGTCTAGCCTAAAATATCTCCAAGAAGCAGGAAATAGCATGGTTCTGTCCAAAGTTCAAACCAGTCTCTCTGAAGTTTTGTAATGATCTCCCTTTATCTCATTTGTTTAACCTGATAACACACAGGTGTTGTGCAAAAATAATAGGTTGATTTTGAGCTCCAGTCCTGGCACACATCCAGGCCAGCTACCTCCTGCTGTTTCCAGTTTTTAATACAGAGTCAAACTAATTGTCTCTCTGCTTCAGCTCAGAACTTCAAAACAAACTGAAGAGGAGCTTAAAGTGATCACCAAATGATTCCTTTAAGGTTCAGAAAGCAAAGCAGTTTAAGTAACAAAGAGAGGGTTTTCTATTGACAAATACACT
The DNA here is from genome assembly GCA_903066815.1 of Brachyrhaphis roseni. Lineage (NCBI taxonomy): Eukaryota > Metazoa > Chordata > Actinopteri > Cyprinodontiformes > Poeciliidae > Brachyrhaphis > Brachyrhaphis roseni. Next base: position 13,646 of record CAEFZY010019121.1, on the reverse strand, counting down.
TAACAGGATACAAACCCGATACTGTTTACTTACATGCGCATTCAAGATGTACCTGTAAGATTATTACAAGATAATTGTGGTATGAATGAAATAAATACATTTTAAATGACCTATTTACCACTATGTATCATAAACTTAAGTATACATCCAAATCTATAATGATATGGGTTGAGATCAGTACATTTTCATGTGTTTGAATGGCCCAGTCAAAGTCCAGGTTTAAATCCAGTAGACAGTCTTTGGCACTTGTGTGAAGAAAGAATAGAGGATTTCAGCCAGGCTAACTGAGCTTGAGCTATTTCACAAAGGAAATTGAGAAAACTTTCAGTGTGCGGATGTGCAAAGTTATTAGAAACATACCCTAAAAGATATACTGCTGTAATTACAGTGATTGAAGGTTCTACAAAGTTTTGACTCAGGAAGGGTTCAGTGCATTTATGCACCACAACTTTTGTTTTTATCATAAAGTTTTAACACATGTATAATTTTTTTTTCTCACTTTAAAGCTAAGCACTACTTTATATTGCTTTGTTACATAAAATTACAATAAAATGCATTTTGGTTAATGTCTGTTACATGCTATTTTAAAAAAAAGAAAAAATAGACTGTGGCAACCTTTAACTAATAGACAAATAAATTCCTAGGCTGCTGTGGCAAAAATCTCCCTGTTGGAATATAACTGGTTAAATGAACAACACATTACATGCAGAAGGGTCCTTAAGCAAGATATTAAGCTACTTTAATAAACCTTATATTCCTGTCAGTTGAGAAAAAAAGGCCTGCAAGTTTAGAGAGTAAAAATGAAGTAAATATACATGCAAATGGAGGATTTTGTTGGTGTGCAACAGCAGCTTTTTGTTTGTCCATAAGCTGATAATATCTTTCCCACATCATTTCATGTTTGGGCTCCTTCAGTATTCAGCATGTCTGTCCTCTCCTCTCTTCCCTGCAGCAATCGGCCGGACGTTGATACCCCGTTATTTCAGCACAGTGTTTGAGGGCGGCGTCACTGAGCTCCATTACATCCTGAAACACTCCAAGGAGTCCTTCCACAACTCCTGCATCACCCTGGACTGTGATCAGTGCACCATGGTCACCCAGCATGGGAAGCCAATGTTTACAAAGGTAACATCTGACCCTTGAGCTTCTCTCTCCATAAATAATTGATTGTGTGCTATGATAATGGCCAGACAAGGTGTTAAAGTGCTTAAAGATCAAACCCATTTAAACCCTTTGATTCCCTTTCTTCCTCTTTCTTTCTTGCTGTCTCTGCTGTTTGAAGTAGAACTTGATGGTTTTACTGTCAAATACAGGAAGGTGCTTGTGTCTTTATCAAAGAATAATAAAAAACACTTTCCTCTATTTTTAAATACCTATTCTTGACCAAAGCAGAGCCAAATTGAGCTTTTTATGTCACTTTATCCATAAGTGAATTTTATGATTATTCTATCTCTTTATGATGAGATAAACTGTTTTATACATATTAAATGTAATAGTTCCATTGAGTAAAAAATATAAAAACAATTATAGAAAATAGGTATTTTTTTATTTTTAACCACGCAAAGCATTGTCTTTAGTCAGATGTTTGTTCTAAGTAGTGTAGTTATTTTTAAGTGAAATATTCTTTATATTTACTTTTCTGGCTTCTGTCAGAAATTTGGCCATTCTGCCCTCTGGCATTTACAGTGCTAAAGACACAGACTGATTCTCAAGCCTGCAGGTACTCCAAAGGCAAAGCTATCAGGACCGGAGTAAGATGCCTGCAGAGTGTGGTTTAGATTGTATTGTAACTGACACACAGATGGAAGCAAGCAAAAGGAGAGGAAACACTAATTGCACAGGTAAAATGATCCAAAGCAGAGACAAAGGTCCTCTGAAAGCAATAATACTGTGCTCATCGGCTTTTGTCTTTGGGGACAGAATTCCCCTGTGAGGTGGAGTGAATATCTGCTCCTCCACGGTCTGATCCAGATGGCTCGCTGACTCTTAGTGTTCTTCTGCTGACTGTCTAAATGAATCTGAGGCCAGATACCTTGTCAGCGCCAAGCAGCTGAGCTAAAGGGATTCCATGTTCCCTCTACCATGAATCCTGAGCTGAAGCGCCAGACCAGATTGTTCTGACATTAAACGGCTATACACCCCTCTTGTTTTCAGAACTTGACAGTATGCACTCACAGGTCACAGGTGTGTGTGTGTATGTTTCTGTTTGTGAGTCAGATAATTAACTTGTTGGTTGACCTCTTTTAACAAGCAACTTTTTTGGGAATAAAACATTGGAAGGTGGATGTTAGTTCTGATCTCAAATTAGCTTAATTTGATTTTTATGGCTTTTTTAATGCTTGACAGGTATTATGCCCTTTCTTGTATTAAAATGATACTGCTTTGTGATTTATAAAAACAAATAATATTCATAGACAAAATAAATAAACATGGACACGGTACATGTCCACGGAAGTTTAAACATACTGTATTTACATTTCAAAATGAAGGTAGATTTTATTTCAAAATTCTACCTTCACTTTTAATTTTTTTTTTAGAATTTTTATCCAGAAATGTCATGGCGTATTCGTTTACTAGCTGTAGATATAGCATGCCTCCTTTTCCTAATGCCACTTCAGAACTATTTCATATTTGCTTTGCATGGTAGCAGTAATCCATTAATAAATTAACTTTATCGCAGACTAATTTGCAGACGCTTTGTCTGCACTAATGAAGATTCACTTGGTTTAATGTGGTTAAAGAAGGGCTACCACAGTATTGTCGTCTGTTTGATGAATTCAGCTGATATTTATTTTGAGGGCTCTCATAAACCTTTTAAAGAGCTTTGGACTTTATGGCCCAGATGGTCATTTTGGCAAGTCTTTAAAAGTTACTCAGCTAAATTAAGTTAAATTCTAATTAATAAAGTAATTTTTCTGATTTCATTTGTTATATGCAACAAAGAAATGCTAAAAAATGTACCTGTGTTTAAGGGTTAAAACATAATAAGGTAACTAATAATGTGTCTTGTAATGACAGCTAAATTGGCACTAACTGCCTCATAAAGCGTAACATTAGCATTTTCACTGTGGCTAAGGTAGATAAAGCTAAATTTTGCTCAAAGAAGCATCCTCAACTACAAGTCTTCTGACAGTTTCTAACCTATGCCTGAGTTTAGATATTTTTTATTATTTAACACATATAATTACATCAACTTTACTGACCTCTGATCTCATACTTAATAAAATCCTAGAAGTATTTATGTAGGATTTGTTTTCAATAAAGGAAATATTATTGACCATTGAATTTTAACATTATTATGCTTTATTATCATTCAAATATTAATTTTGGTCACTATTATTTATTATTTTTATATAATGTTAAGTGTTTGTGGCAAGATAAGAAACAATGTCACAACATGTTTAGTTATTCTGAAGGAGATGAGCAGAACCTACAAAATGTTGATATTGTCTTATAAATCAGATACTTTAGTTTTTCTTCTTTGTTTGAAACTTAGTTCAAGCTACTTTATAAGAACATTAACCGCAATAATTACAGCAACAAGGTGGAGCTTTAACTGTGGCTTACATCAACCTACAACTATCATTCCTAACATCTGCTTAATCATCGCCATAACCGACTTCAACTTAATAGAACATTTATTTTAACTCTGTAGCAATGAGTATTGTTTTTCATTCAATCATGCTCTTATTTTGAATGTGGCAGGTATTTACATGAATAAATGTTTAGCTTCAATCAGGGGGAGAAAAACAGGCAATTTTTGTAGGCAAGGGTGGAGTGTCAGCATATGTGTAAACAAGTTTATACTTTAGTATAAGTGGAACGAGGGGAGCTCTTTTGTTATCATGTTAATAAATAAGAATGGAATGTGTCAAGTAATAGAAAAAGGAAATTTCTTTTCATGTTGTTGCTGTTTGAGTTTTCTCTGCTTTTTGTAAACAAGGCTTCTCGAAAGCAGCGGACCAAAAAAAGCTATAATATATTACAAGTGTCAGATATTAACCATACAAAATGGGAGCAGAACAGGCTAGGCCCGGTCAACAAAAAGCTAAATTTGATGCTTGCAGCCCTGCTCTCTTTTCATCTTCACCTAAATTGGATGAGAAGAATTAATTCATTAGAAAAAAAAAATTCCAATAACTGAGCGTGTTCTGTCTGAGCTCCCAGCAGCAGCAGCAGCAGCGAGCCTGCAGCTCTGGAGGCCCGAATCTCAATCAGCTCTGCCTCGCCTCGCTTTCCCTCAAACACCACCACCACAGCACATCACCCCCGCCGCCGCTTTGCTCATCCCCCTCCCCGCCTTGCCGGCTCGCTCATTCTTCCCTCGCTCTCTACTCCAACGCTCTCTCTCTCATCCCCCCTCTCTTCCCCTCTCCCTCCCCACCCCCGCTCCCTCGAGACGCACAGACACACACACATACCACACAGACACACACACCCGCATCCTTCATCCCTGGAGAAATCATCCCCAGCTCCCAACTCGTGCGCTTGCTCTGCCTCTGCCTCCTTCTCTCTCTCTCTGCCTGTATCTGTCTCTTTCTGCTCCTCCGTCCGTCTTTCATAAAGTCTAATTCTTTGCATATTTTTTAAAAAATATTGTGGTATATTAAAAGTTGAGTTAGATTTCTGTTGTTTTTCTTAAATGCTTTCAATGAGTTCTAAAAGCATAGTTAGCATCAATTTAATTGGTTAGTCTGGGAATCCTGTAATTATCTGAGACAGAAACAAAAAACTTCACATATGGGTGCATTTTGACCCTTTCACCATTAACAGAAAATCAAAACAGCAAGAAACAACAAATGCAATGCAGTGGATATCTTCTTATACTGGTAACATTCTGGCCAATAGTTGCTGTTCTTGTAAATCCACAGTAGTAGAGGTCTTGTAAAAATTATTTCACAGAGTGAATTTGCTGTTCAATTCGAATTTTACCCATCTATTTGCATCTTTTTCTGTAGAATGCAACTTCAAATTATTGGTGGAAACACCGCATCGCTGATATGTTTTGTCGAGCATATCTACAATATTCTAAAGAAGATGCACCTTGGGAAGCTGAATTAGTTAGGTGCAATGGTACTTCATATGCTACTTTGTGTTGTTTGTGAAGCAGCCAATCCAGCAAAACAATTGTTTTTTATGTTGCTGATTGGTTTCAGAAATAAGGAAGACCATGAATGTTAGCTTCTGCGACAGTGCTAAAATGGTTTCCACTGTGCATAATGACTGAAGGTATATCTTCAGTCATTGGATAATTGAACTATTGGATAATTGAACTATTAATTATCCCCATTTTGAGACCCCATTTTAAGATGGGGTCTCAAGTATTTACAGATTTTAGTTATTCACAGATGGTTGTTGTCAATACATTTTAGTAGTTTCCAAAAATGTGGAAGCCATTTTTGGAAACTACTAAAATGGCTTCCACAGTTACCAAATGTGGATCCATCGGTGTACCACTGGGATGTAGTGACAGTGAAGATTAATTTATGAATGTCTAAATTGGTTGCTACTGTGGCATGCTGCCATGTCAATATTTTTAATGAATGTTTTTGAGACTTTGTCAGAATAAGACCATAAATAATTAAGAGCATACTAAAGGTAAGTAGGGGGTTCATACAAGAACTAATAAGGGTACCAAATAAAGTGACCAGTAAAAAGTGTTGTAAGACGTGAGGTTGAAAATCTGTCTTGTGTTGAAGTAAGAATTGAAGATAAAAATGAATTCAGTTTGCTAAACTAAAACACTACTACTAAAGTCAAGCTTGCTAACAAACTTCTTAACCATTAGACAGCTAACATGGACACCTCTTGTTAGCTGTGGTTGTCAGGCACCTGTGCTGTAGATGTTGCTGTTCTAACAATGATGAGTCTCTGCATTCATAAAACTAGCCTTTGTACAATGATCAGCTGAACATGTGGGACCGTATACTTAATTTATCAGCCTTTGATTTGTTGAAGGTTTTTGAACACACAGTTGAAACCAGAAGTTTACATTCATCAAATAAAGACAAATGCATCTTTTTTTTTTTTTCTCACTGTCTGACATTAAATCAGACAAAACTTCTTGTTTTAGGTTAGTTACAACTACCAAACAAAATTCTGTTAGCTAAATGCCATAATAATGAATGAATATTTTAGATTTATTTATTAATTCATTTCTTCAAAATCATAATCCATCTGATTGAAACAATAGAAGTTTGGTCTGATTTGACTTAATTGCATTTAGAAGTTTGGTCTTATTTGACTTCACAGCGTTTCATTGGTTAAATTCTAACTGCTTGTTTAATTAGTGTAATGCTTCTAGCAAATCTTCTGTAGTGTTACAATGAAAACAAAGCTAAACCTTAGGATTTGTTTTAAGTGGGCAGAAGATACTGATATACCCCGTTATTAATCATCATCATTGGCTACAGTTTGTAATATGAGATGGGTTGCAAATTGTTATTGTCTGCAGCAATTCTGTTGAACATATACAACATTCCAGAATCACCTAATTTAATTTTACTGGTGGAAATATAAACGCAAGCTAGATGTAAAGACTTTCTTGTTCAGCACCCCATGTTCTTGAGGTTTTTTTTTTTTCTCTCCCTGAATTGATGTCACTCCTGCTACGGTGGAGTGTTATAATCTAACGAATGGGTGGAGCTACAGGGGTTCTCTGAGTGGGCGAGCTCTCTAGGTGCAGGTGGAAAATGTGTGTGTGTGACTCACAAGGCTGAGAGGTGTTGACAAGGTGACACGGGGTGCCAATTTGAGCAAAAGCTCCCAACCTCTCAGCCACCTTCCAGTATCCCAACACCTCTATTCAGTACCCAGCAGGCCTTGCTTTCCCTGACCGGAGTGTGTTAGCTCTGAGGCCTTGGTCCTTGTTACTGGTGCCCAGCTGGGGTTTCTGCATGCTGGGAGGCAAGCAAAGAGGAAAAGGCGACTTTGTGACACAATGGCTTCAGTTCAAGTGTATCTAATTCAGGAGGGATGTTTTACCAATGGCTAAAAATGAAAAGGGATTATTACCAAACTGTTTTTGTTCTGTTCATTACCATTGAAAACATTTAATTATGTACCTCTATTCTAAGTTATGTATATATATTAATTAACTTGGCTCTGATGATGCAAATGAATACATTAATTCATTTAAAACAGAAGGACAAATTATACATTTAGAAATGCAATCATCGAGTTATCTATAATTTGAAGGAAAGCTAAGAATGCTAAAAATTATTACTTTTGATGCATTAAATAAATAAAATAATTTGTCTTGACTGATCAAATCCGATCAAGAGAAAATTGCATCTTTACTTGTTTTAATATATTCTTGGAGTTTGAAACTTGATTAATTCAGATGTGAATTATTCAATCATCAGTTAAAAAATGTGGCTGAATTAATATAATTTCCCCCCCCAAAAAAAACAAACAAAAAAAAAACACAGACTTTATTATTCAGAATTTATGCAACAGACAAGCTGTTCATTTGTATTTTAACTTCATGACTCAGCGCAGCCTTCACAGTTTTTGGCAGACCTAGAAAAGATGTGAGATTTTAAAATATATATGTGTATTGCTATGGAGATTTGGTGAACCCCAAGATCCCACTCTGTTACATTTCTCTGGCAATAAGTTTTGAAGACTTTTTTTAGTCTCTTTCACCACGCACCTGTCTGTGTACTAAGATACATTTACTTCCTCGTCCAACTTTGTGACAGGTTCAGTTGTTTCAGACTATCTCCGAGGAATTTTTGGTAAATAGATATTTCTTATTATTTATTATACATTTTATGATTTTCCTGTGACTCATCTTGAAGATTGGGGGTGTGCGTCATAAAAGTTTCTAATTGTACTGATCAACTTAAAAGAGAAAAGTAAAATTACAGACTTTCAGTGCCGTGTTCTTTAAGGACATTATGAGGGGTGTCATTAGTTGCACTGGTGATTTTCAAATTTACAGAAATTATTTCAATTTACATTTACTTTTCCTTAAAAGTAATAAACAATGAATTTATTAGATGTTTAATTTGGATGCAGCACAAAACAGTAATTAATCTGCCCTTCCTCCTATATTAAGTGTCTAACCACTTAGTTACTCTAACTTAGAATATTTAGTCAAGAAATTTGTCAGAAGTTGTGATAAATGCTCATAATACTCAATTTAATGACTCTCATCTGCTCCGTTAATTGATTGTCAGGTTGAGGCACAGTATTGAATAGTGTCTCAGCAGCGGGACACTGTTATTCTTTCTTGCTCTTTTGAGCCAGAGATCTCAGCCCCGTTGTGTGCAAGATTTATGACCCTGCTCTTAAATCAATGGGGACTCTGTGAAGGGCTGTAGCATTTAATGGAACACTTTTTAATTCATCTGGATTTTCTTTCTTTTAGTTTTTCATAAGGGAAAGCTGTTTAGCTAAAAAGTAATAGGCTAGAGCTTTGTTGAGAAAATATGAGATTTAACCAACTGACTTTTGCTGTGGAGAAATAACCAGCTTGTATGATTGAATCTCCCTGATGGAAAATATGAAGCCTTGGCTGCAATTTTGTCTCTGCACCAGCACCACAGAGACAAATTCTTGTGCATATATTGGGCTTGGCAATTATAGTACAGTATTTTTCTCTGGTTCTGATTTAAGCCATTTATGATTTTATCTATGGGTTGCAGAGAAGCAGAAGGACTGCAGAGAGAAATAGAAGCAATATTAGAAGGCAATGCTAAGGACACAGTAGGCACTATGGAAGAAGGAATCAATAGTGCATTGTTGTTTCACTGTAGGCAATAGACCTGGAAAGCACCATAAGACACTGATTCACTGGTAAATACATTTCAGGTTATTTCACTGCTCCTGGGTAAATGCCATGCAGAGAAATTACCTAACTTTCAGAAATGATGTCAGGAATTAATAGTTGTTTTTTTTTTCTTTCATACTTGCCTTAATATTTAGTTTTAAGTATGCTGCCAGCGGGTAGAAAAATAATCCACTACATAATTAAAAGGATGCTATGCAATAAATTTTTTTTTTTTAAAATCTGCCAAAGTTGATTTTTTTCTAAGTTTCTTCTAATTCTAATGTCAATAAAGTGGACTGTTAACAATATTTCAACTTTAAATTGAAATTTTAATCATTGCCTTTATACTTTTTTTTTATAATAGAAAACATCAGGGAGTGTTTAGTAGCAGGTTGAAGGCTACAAAATCCTTAAATTTATGGATTATCTTAACTCTGTTTTCACTTAGGCAATTATTTACTTGATTTTTTAATTCATTTACTAACCAAAAGAAGAGGAAATATAAGTAACTAAATTATATCGAAAAATAACAAGATACCTAATCTTCCAGCTCTAGCAAATATATCAAACTAAACACTGAAGTATCACTCATTTAAAAGATTTACTTTCCAAGCTACAAAACCATATTAAACATGACACCAAATAATTAATCCCAAGTTTCTCATGACATATTGTCCTTTTTAATATTACTATAAAGTGCAGCAAGTCTGACTTTAACATGAGAGACAGAACTATAACAGCAGATATCCCAACTTGTGAAAAAATTACATTACAGTCAAGGACATCAAACAATTTTAAAATGGTATTTAGAAAAGAAGACATGCAAATTTGTATGACAATGGAAATTAAACTCAGTATATTGTTTGAGCATTGTTGATGGTTTGGTGTACCTTTTATTCAGTCATAGCAATACTATAGATCAACAGAGTCATATACACAATGTTTATTACTTATTGGCTATAATTACTTCTGTTGACCATGTGTTTTGTTATTGCTGCATGTAATCTAAAAGTTTGTCTGTATAAAACATTTTGCTGTTGAACAAAACTTTTATTTCTTATTTTTGCTCTCTAATGGGTATATATATCAGCAAACAGGGTTTTTTGATAAAAGTGGGAACATTTCAGGGTATCTAATTTTCTATTTGAAACAGCAGAGAGACGGTTTTCCATGCAGTGATTTTAGCGCCGTTGACATTCTGTTTCGTTTTTCTTCTTCTTTTTTTGTATAACTGAGTGTGTTGGCACGTGAGTTACAGAGGTAGTTGGCTGGGAACAGGGGGATGGGGGTGAGGAAGGGGAGGGTCGCGGTGGTGGGATGAAGGGTTGGCGGTGGTGGATGTGTGTTTGTGTGTTGGGGCGGGGGGGTTCAGTATGGCCGCTAGCCTCTTTCTTGTTGATCCTCAGGAGGCCATCTGCGCTGGGGGCATTGATTAGAGTGTGTCTGGTGGGATTACATCTTCGCTGTTGCCATGCCAACTAATCAGCTGATTTTCTCCCCCCCCCCACTCTCTGTCTGTCTCTCCATTTCTCTCTCTCTCTCCCGTCTCTTGCCTGGTTGTCACAGCAACGAAATACGGGGAAGCGCAAGAGCCCCGACAAGAGCTGGATTCAGCTAAAGGGGCGAAATAATGTTTTTTCCCCTCTCAGTTTCCCCTTCTCTGGCTCTCTCTGTCTCCTCCTAATTGGCAACTCTCTCTGACCTGAAGTTCTTTTGTCTCTGGTGTAAACACACCCATCTGCAGATTACATTTTATTTTTGCATTTTAGGGGCCCAAAGACAGAGTAAATATTGGGATCATAATAGCTTGAAAAGTCCTTTAGCAAATTCCAGAATTGAGACAAAACAATTCCAGCATTTTTAGAGAAATCGTACCTGAACAATAAACTGTAACGTATTTTTTTTCCCTGTGTTACAATGATCTGACAGTTCCCCACCAGTCAGTTAAAGAAACATAAGAATGAGGAAAAATGTGAGGTAACAGTAAATATGGGATCTTTCTCCAGGTTTGCACAGAGGGTCGGTTGATACTAGAGTTTGCCTTCGATGATCTGATGAGGATCAAGACGTGGCACTTTACCATTCGGCAGTACCGGGAGCTCATCCCGCGCAGCATCCTGGCCATGCACGTAAGTCTGACACAGCTAGCAGTACAACACTACACACTACAACGCAAACAGTAGTGTGAAAAACATTTCCCAAACTTAAATGTTTCATATCATCAAGCAAATAATACTATCAGAGAAAGCTAAATTAGTAAAATGCAGTTTAAAAATTGGGACCTATTTTGGAAAAGTGGAGAAAATACTAATTTCCTCCATAAATCTAATACTGTAACTGACTGTGCCACCTTTGGCATCAACAACTTCCTTCAAGAGTTTGTGGTAACTGGTAATCTCTTACATTTCTGTGGATGAGTTTTGTCCCACTGCTCCTTACAGAACAATTTTAATACAGCCACGTCAAGGAGTGTCATGCATGAATAGCAATTGAAGTTAGTCAGACAGTGTCTCACTTGGATTTAAGTTTAAGCTTTAAACAGGTCTCTCCAAAATTATGATTTTGTAATTTTGAGTCATTCAACTGTGGACTTGGTGTTGTTTTGGATCGCTGTAAAGCTGCTCCAATAAATTAGCCTCAGTTTCATAAATTTTTGGGAGATCAGTGACACAGAGCTTATCCGCTGATCTTCCTCTGCTTCAGCAAAGGTCTGCTCTGCTGTGAGAGAAGCCTGACTGATAAACCTGGCCACAAGATCACATCCGACTAACAATAGTCACCGCACTGTTGCCAACTTAGTGGTTTTGTTGCCATATTTAGAGACGATTTAAGACAAAAAAATCCAAATTGACACTTCAGGCCAGAAAACTGTGATCGGTAAACCCTTGGATCATTGTCCGACATTCTTTTTCAGGATGGTCTGGTAGAGATTTTTATTAATCATAGCAAGTCATTTAGCTCCTGATAAAGCAAAGTGGCCCCAGATCATCACACTAGCACCATCATGCTTGCCATGTTTTAAACCCTGTTTTATGTGATCATCTTTAATGCTGTTAGTTTCACTCCAGATGTAAGGGGACACACACCTTTAAAAGTCGTATACTTTGGTCTTGTTAAATCACAGATTATTTTAAAGCTGTGTGTGATTTTTAAGATGCCTTTGTGAAAAATGCAAGATGGAAGTTCTTGATCAGCAGTGGTTTTCCTTTGGATGTGTTCTTATGATCATTGTGGTTCCAACGCCTGGGAAATGGCTTTGTAACCCTTTGAAGACATGATTGATTTCTGACCAATTCTTGAATTTCTTTGGAATAGGGAATGATGTGTTTATTTTGGGGATTGTTTTTTGTGTACATCATGTTGTCAAACAAGTTCTTTTTAAGAGATTTCCTGATTGTTCTAGTCTGGCATTATTCAGCAGATAGGTAGTGAAATTGACTATAAAAAATTTGCTAGTCCCAGTTAATTCATCATTTAGAGACAGGTTGGACAGGCTGGTTTGGAAAACATTTTTCTCTTAATTAAGTCACTCTATGAAAACTCAGTTTTGTATTTACTCTGGTTGTCTCTGTTTGATATTTAAATTTGTTCTCCACAGCACTGCATGTCCGCTTTGGTTGACTTTTTGACTAATAGAGATTGTTGGTGCACAGTGCAGAGACATATTTAAAAGCCTTTTGTGAGGATATGCAAACAAAAGAATATGAAAGAATTTCTGTTTGCATGAAAAACTGAAAAGGAAAAATAAGACCTTTGTCTGAGAAAAATATAATACAGCAAAAGGTTACATATATATTCAGTTCTTAATTCCACTGAATGGATTACTCAGTCTATGACGCATAGAGTATAGAAAAGATGAAACCATATGATGCTGCACTAAAAATAAAATAAACAACGCAAAACTATGCATGTGTTCCCACTAGCCTCCAGGCTCTTTTTATGTGATTCAAGGACCAATAGCTGCATATAATATTTTAGAAATCCACAGCAGCTTTACATAAAACTGTGACAATTTTACATGCTAGTCTCATTGATGAAGAAGCACCTAGGTCACTTTTATATCAAAACTATCACTGAAATCTTTCAAGGTAACTTTACCTGAACTCTTAGCATGTCTGTCTGATTAGAACATGCTCAGATTAATGTAAGGTTTGCTGCAGCAAAGGATTAGATACATAAAGTGAATTCAGAGGTCATTGTTTTCAGTTTCTCAAGTCAGTGCATGAAAGAAAAATAATTCTAATGAATTAAACAAAAAACACTCAGATTAGATTTTTTATTGGTGCAAAAAGAGGGAATTTAAAAGAGCCAAATGTTTAAGCTGTTGTCTCTCTGCTTTATGACAGAGAGACAGCTTACATGGTTTCTGTTCAGACTTTATATTTTGATGTACCATAATTTCCGGACTATAGAGCGCATCTGATTATAAGCCGCACCCAGTACATTTTTTAAAGGAAAAACCATTTTGTACATATATAAGCCACCTGTGCCTACATACAGATGGTACACAGAAAGAGTTTTCAAAGTTTTAGTAGTATACCTTAGCTTTTCTTTCCAAACAGAACCTGTGACTCGGCAGCAACACAGCAGCAATACGGTAGTAGCACAGCACTAACATTACTGGTTAAAAAAACATACCGGTAAAAGTCACATACCGGTAAAAGTCACAGTAACACAGCAGCAACACGGTAGCACAGCACTAACAGGGCTGGTTAAAAAAAAACATACCGGTAAAGTCACTGAGAGCCGTCTTCGTCTTCCTCCTGTGCACTGAAACGTGTTAAGTTACATTAAACTTGCGTCTTCCTCTATACATATATTCCCCCTGTCTCACTCTTACCTTTTCTGCTCGAGCGCCCCTGGTGGCCGT